>JABJVR010000031.1:1028554-1048065 GCA_025773905.1 Chitala chitala
TCCCCACCAAACCCACGAAGCAGCAGAGAGGGAAAAGGGAGGCAGAGCGACAGAGCAACACAAAGTCTGCCTCTGTTCAGCCAGGGGACTCAGTGACGACAATTTAACAAGAAGAGGGAAGAACTGATCCCATTACATTGGAATCTTCTTAATTAAAGCAAGGAATGTTTATAATCACCAATGAATGCACCAATGAAACAGAAAGAATTTCATGAAAAAAAGTATGTAAATTATAGAACATCTATAAATCTGCACTGCATCAAGAAGGACCTAAGCATTTAATTAGCAGCAGCAGATTAATAAATGGAAATATTGCTTGTAGCTAGTGAGCTGTATGGAACAGCAAGTGTGAAAAACGGACTGGCCAGCAGATAGATCGAGGGGACCGTGCTGTGTAAATAGTGCTTTAAGAGCAATGGGTTAACGATAAGGGCAGTTTCTTTATCACCCGAGAGGTGTCGTCCAGGCGACAGTGATTAACCAGCAGTGTCCCCGACACGTGGGTCCCACAGTGGCGTGTGGCGTGCACAGGGACCGTCTCCGGGGGTCAGGATTCTGGCAGAGAAAAATGCATGTGAAAACTACTCCATGTCTGCTGACCGTTTGGCAGGACGGCTACTAATCTTCCCAGGACTCCCCTCTCAGAGAGGCCCACGCCCAACCCTGGGTTGGAGCATGGTGATAGGTCATGTGACGTTCTGGACATGCAAAAACCACAAGGGTGGTGGGGGGGGGGATAAGGAATAAAACAAAGCAGAAACATTTTTAATCCAATTTAACCATCATTCTTAATGCATCTATATAATTAATGTATTGTTAGTAAAAGCAAAAATTTGCAAAGTACACAAATTTGATTTAGATTAAAACGAGAATGTTTAACTCCGCTAAAACGTATTATGAACATGTGAGTAGACATAAGGTATAAGACATTGATGGTGCATTTATACAGGCCGGTCTAAGCATTGTCCATGTCAGCACACACAGAGTACAGACATTCCTCTCCCTTAACTCAGCAGAACTTAATTGAGTGCAGCAGGACAAGAGACAGAAGCTGAGACCCCACCCACTGTGGTCTACATCACGTCAGTGTGTGTCAGTGCCCAGTATAGTTAGATATTGGAGAAAGCAGACGATTACAGGAAGGCCTATTGATTCAGGCTGCGCTGTTCCAGGCATCAGCAGAGCCGCACGCTGTCTGAGATCGGGCTCCGTCGTCAGGCGGGGACAGTGATCCGTCCCATCTCTCTCTCTTACACGGAAACGCGTTCTCATAGCGGCACTCCCAAAATGCAGTCCGAGTAACGGGATTGGTGCTGACGTTCGTCTGTGTGGCTTTTGTAAACATTTGGCTTGATGGCTTTCCGAGATACCCCTCCAGCTTTAATCTTAGATTTCACTTCTGGGGGCCGACCGGCTGAGAGGGGCTCTAAAGATTAGATATAGTAAGTGAAAACAGAGGAGCGTCTCTCTCTCTCTTTCAGTCTATTTATAGACAGTTGATTGCAGAGTCAACTGGAAATAGTTTTTTTTAAGGACAAAAAGCTGTGCTTTCTGTCTGTATTCTCAGTCATTAAAGGAGCTGCAATGGTAAACAGCAGTCTAAAATGAATGGCTTCCTAGGTATTATTAAAAAGGAGTATGAGGATTTTGAGATTTATATATATAAAACTAGAAAATGCATACACAAAAATAGTATTTCTTGTAGAGTCATTATTGAGACGTTAGGCATGATAAGACAGAACGCTTGTCCTGCTATGTTACTGAATTATATGGTAATGGTGTTTAATTGTAATGTTTTCTAGCTAAAACGTCCTTCAGTACACCACAAAAGTTTGCACTTGGCATGATTTCATAGCTGTATGCATGCAGAAGACTCTGTCTTTTGACATTTTGCATTCCCTTTAGCACATCTCCTAAGCCACACCCAGTCAAAACTCCAAAACAGATGGGAATTGCCAACAAGCAAATACCTCGCCGTTTTATTGACTTTTTTATTTTCTGAATATTCTTTTGGTAATTAATTTTGGTATTTTAGTAGTTTTTGGTTGTTGTCAGTACTCCTAAGGGGCTTGTCCGGGTGTCTCCGGACTCTAAGTGCCACGTCCTGAAGCCTGCTCATCCAGCAGGCCTTGACTTTCCCGGGAAGGCGTCGCACTTTCGACCGGGCGTGTCTGCAAACTGCAACTGTGCTACCCATGGCCCGAGGGGGCGGGGGCCAACAGGAGCCAGCGAGGGACAGTTCCAGACAGCCGCATACAGAGCGTCAAAAACATTGTGAAAGGGCGTGCAGATCTGGACCAAGGAGGGGCGTCCGCATCGCCCACAGTTTGGTGTCATAGACGCGTGTAGCCACCCCACAATGGAAACACAACAGAGAGCTCAGCATATGGTCCCCTGTTGGCAGCGGCACATAAGTCACAAGACTGCATCCAGACGTGCAATATTGAGAGTAAACTAAGCATTTAGTAAATACTGCTGAATTAGAAAGGATGGTATACACTCTCCCACGATGTGTTGGGCACATCTTCCACAGTTCAGGCAAAGTGTCCATAGACATGTACAAAGAGCATGTTGTTATGAGTCCACTCTCAAAAAACAACTGATGTAATTTACCATGGAGAAAAATGTTTAATTTATATTACGATACGTTTAAAAATATTGCATAGTGGTTAAGTGTATGTTTAAATGTCTGAATATTAATGTATTGAAGGTATTGTTTGATTTGCATAGATCAATCCAAGTAGAGGTGCTGCTGTACCAAATTTCTCGCTCTTGCTAAACTACACTGCTAAACGACTGTGTTTGATTGCTGTGGTCTGCGAGAGTGTGAACTGGTATTGATTTACACCAATACCACAACTGTCCCTCTGGGAGGCAGTTTGTTGATAATTATGAATGTAGCGTGGCTTTAGTCACACACTTTGTTCGCCGGTGTTTGCTGTCAGCGACTAACGTGCCCGCCATGTGCCTGGAACGTCATGCATATAAACTGTTTGCTGCACCTGTAGGCCAGACAGAGGGCGCACACATTGCCGAGGAATAACGCGTGTTCAGAGCGAGCAAACGGCGTGCGTCGACGAATCGATGAAACCTGAGGAAAATGCAGAAAACCGGTTTCAGTTATCACGTGCGAGGCAGAGCTGGCAGAAGGATACGAAGGCCGGGGAAGGCCGACGTTTCCCACAGACTGCATGTCAGAGTGCAGCAAAGCCAACGTCTGTTTAGTGTGGAGGATGGGGTCCCGACCCCAGCGGCCCTTGTTGAATGCACTCCAAGAACAAGACCCGACAAGCTACAGTAAACCGTGTGACCAGCAAAATAAGCAAAGGGAGTTTACTGTGAAACAGCTTGACCCTAGAATAACAAGTTGAGGAGTAATGTTGCTACTGGTAGATAAACAGAGCTAGGCTAAATTTAGCACTTTTGCTCTCTTTGTAGTGAGTGGTGAGTCCTCTCTTGATGCATATGGTTTCAAATACTTTAATAAAAAAGGGAATTTGTAGCAAATGATTTAATTTCCGCTGTTCCGTCCTGCGGTAAGTGCTCTCAGAAGCGTAGTAGACCAAGCGCAGCTGTAAGGAATAATATATGCCCAGATTACTGTGATTATGACCCACTGAATAGAGAGATGAACAACAAACAAAACAAATTAAACCGAAATGCGTGACATCGCCATCACGCGGTCCGTACATTCCTTGGCGATTCTAATAAATTATGATGAAGTACAGTTTTAAAAAAAAAACCTTTTCTAAATACCGACATTTATGTGAGTGTGACAAATTGATATTTCATTCAGAAAATTCTCAGCTCCAGTACCCCACTTGCATTTGAAAGTATAGAAAACAATCCCTGGGTAACATTGTGTACACTTAAGGGTAGAAAATAGTACCCGATCTAAAATCTTGCAAATAATATAGCATTTTGTAAGCAAACGAACATCAGAAATGCAAAACAGAAGTACTCTACTGACCAAGAAGGATGACTTAATACCCTGAAAATTTTGCACTTAATACAGCAAGCGTACGTACTAAAGTATTAATATTTATGTAACACAAAAGAAATTGACATTTTAAAGTTAAAAAAGGAATTATTATTCATCTGTTGGCATTCTAAGAGTGTGACACTTTGGCTTTCCTTTCGGTTCATACAACAGTAGAGTACTAAGTCCACAAAGTAAGGTGGGAGGTTGTGTTTGTTTCCATGGTGTTCCCGAACCTATGGTTTTAATTGCATACATGATAAAGACGTTTCATTGCATTAATAATCTAGAGCTTCCTTCATCAGATGCTATGATGACACTGTAAAGGTGAGAATGCAAAAGAAATCAGTTAATGCACATCTCTTTACTGGGCTGTGTACTGTGTCTGCCCCTATCTTTGGCTCAGGCTAATGTAGGGTAAACTCAGCTACTGCTGGGCAATGGTGTTGTAAAATATCTCATGCTTTGCTTCAAGGCAAGCTAAAGGGTATAGGCTCTGCCTATAATTTTCTGACCTCCTGTGTTCAGTGCTAGTATTCTGTTACCGTATGAGCATGTGGTACACTGCAGCTCGCGTGTGGCCCGCGAGTGGTTTCCGAGACAACTCCGGAAACCAATAATCCCTCCTTTAGGAAATTCAGAATCACGCATGTGCTCCAAAAACCTAAGATGGAAGCAATGTTTTTTTTCCTCCTTGACACGCACGTCCAGTTTCACGCCAAGGTTATCTTGGCGTGCAAACTGATGTCAGAGGTTTTGCCATGCATTTGACAGTTAGCAAAGAACATTGTGACTTTTATAAAAACACTGTAAGCAAACTAACGTTGTCAAATTTGTGGAAAAATCACATTTACATATACGTTTTTTACCGCCTCGCATCTTAGCTCTCCTGGGATGATCGAGATCACTACGTCAAAGCAAGAAACCATGCAGCAGCCGGGTCAATGGCAGGAGCCAGTTCAAGTTAAATTTTTTTAATTTGATCAAGAAACGAAAGGGCATACAGTGGTGTGATCTAATAGAAAAGGGATCAACCGGTAGGCCTTCTCTTGTGGCCAGGTAATTTCTCATAATGCAAAGTATGTGCATGAATTCCTGGCCTTGACTTCAAAGATCTTGGGGGCAAGCCATCTGCAGCAGATATGGAAAGCATTATTTTATTTGGGGGGGGTCAGGACGAACCTCGGCGTAGCACGGCAAGTAGACAGCAAGTACAACATGTCAGGGCCTGAAGCGACACAATTATGATCATCGCACGAGGGAAAATGTGTGCGCAGAAGACTCGCTGCCCTGTGTTTGTACAGATGATTTTGCCAAGTACTCATATCCTCTGTAGGCTGCTTGTTTGCAGATAGTTTGAGCTTGCAAGACCCACGGAAAGAGGGGCCCCCAAAATCCCTCTGATTCAACACAGTTCTAGTCAAAGGGAGGATTTTCCAAGGGCTGAGTTTCCCACGACATAAAAGCCTACTTAACCTGAGAGCTTGGGCCTGAACTATAGAGGTCCCGCTCACCCCTTTGGAGATGAACTAAATGAAGCGTGCCTGTTGATTTTTTTTTCCCTCCTGGAAGAAAGTTATACTGTCATGAGAGGAACACGTCAGTGTTTGGAAGACACTGTCTTCTTAGTACCGAATGTCTGGAGGTGCTGTCTGCCTGTGCAGGACATACGGATGATCACAATGCCGGAGGGCGAGTCTGACTAGGGTTTTCCGAAGGAAGGTTCGCCCAGTTCTGTGGGCGGGTGGTGGAAGACACATGTCCAACACAAGACAGGGGCGCTGGCTTGCTCCTAAATTGGCCCCGTGTGTTTTGGTGCCACAGGACAGCTGAACCAACATTGTGGGCAGAGGTAATGGACCAACCACTGCACCACCACGCCACACAGAAGGAAACTGACAATGATGTTTCTTGACATGGGTGGACTGAAACTATGCTTCCTACATCCAGCTAAACTGGTACTATATTCTTATACATGGATTGTTTACCAAAGGATTTCCTGAATGGAGGAGGAGTTAACTTCTGGTGAAATCTTACACTGAAAGAAAATGGACTCTAATTATCCTAAAGCCAGGGCATTGTCAATTGTGGCCGATGCATTGTTTTCTCTTTTTTAAATGCAGATTTCAGTTGATTGAGTTTCAGTTGTGTTGAAAATTTACTTCTTTAGCGAGGTCCAAGCATAGGTCTTTTCATATGTATATTGTAAGGGGGTTAGGTTAAATTCTAGGATTAGCAGCATAAAGATGACCAGACACCATGCTATAAAAGGAAGAAAAAAAAACATGTGGTACATTTATGTGGTGGAATGCGTTTTTTTTTTCTGAGGCACAGTAGGAATATTTGTGTGTTCATTAGAGTCTGACAGAATCTGGACCGCTGCCAGTTAATGCTACGCTCCAGGTGATGGTTCCTTCCGCCAGGCTCGCCTCACCCTGTCTACGGAGACATCGAGGCGTCTGGGCCTGGAAGAAGACCTCCCCCTCTCCCAACAGGCTTGTTGAGAACAAAATGATCCGAGAGACCTCTTGCGTCACGTCTGGACGCGGCTGTTGGAGGCTGACACCACGAGACACACGGTTCTGTACTGGCTTCAGACACAAGGAGTTTTTGAGAGGGCACTGCCTGATGGCGGAACAAAAAGTCATATACTTTTTATACGTACAATTGCTCAGATTGAAAAATGGAGAACAGCCAAGAGCCACGTTTTGTGTTTTTGCCTAATTTCCCAATTTCTTCCTTCTGTTTCACTGGGATTTCAAATACAGTTTGCGTGGTAAAACAGGTGCGCTGTGAATTTAATATGGAGACCACGGAGCAGAGCCCAGAAACCAAGTGTGACAGGAAGAGTGTGAGGGTATTGAATGGTGAGATCTGATCTCTCCGCCAGTTGTGACTGTGGGTTGGTCGTCAAGCTTTTTTTTCCATGCAAACAGCAACGGCACAGGCAGAGGCACAAGAAACACATCAGTCGCCTTCTCTTTTATCTCACATTTCGCTGCGATCAGCTCGAAACGTCTCCTGCCCAGATGTAACGCGCTTCAAATAACTTGGCTGGCCCAAAACAGAGAGAACAATGACTTTGTGAAATCCTAGCCGCCCTGCGGGCTGGTTCCAGCTGGCACCGAGAGGGTGTGAGGGAACATTTCCTAAATGGTGCTGGGGACTTTCTCGTAAAAGATGAGGGAAGAGTGGAGTTAAAAAGAAAAAGTACCACCTGAAGACACAACTGGAAGGTGCGAGTGAAGGGGAGTGAGAGGGGGCTCTCCTGGGGGGGGAGCTCTATGTACCCACCCCAGACCCCTAAATCTATTTAATACTCAGCATCGCTGTTGTCCATCATTATGACACATGATTTTCCAAAGGATTTGCTGTTGGGTAACAGCACTGCAAGTCTCTCCCAAGGGTGTCAGCTTCATATTGTCACGAAAATGTGGACTTTGTGTAGCAATTTGTCTTTTGTTATATATTTATTATATGAACAAATGAGTAATTACAGGACGATCTGATATTCCGATAAATTAGGTCCTCCTGCCACCAAAAGGGCCTGGGACATTCATTATATCCAGTCACCACGTCCAAGACAAAAGGCACCTCAGGGGGGAGGGGGGGCGCTCCGTTTCGAGTGGCGCTAAAACCACTTCTTGGACTTTTTATGCTGTTGGCTTTGTCAGAAAGAAAATACGCGTGCGATTCTTACAGCGAGAAGGAAAACACGGCTGTTGCCACAGGTGTGCACGTGAACACGTGCACCGTCGTGGAAATCGCACTCCGTGTTTTCCTGAAGTAGGACCCCGTGCACACGTGCTGAGGACTTGATTTTGACCCGAGCATTCTTGGTTATATACAGAGACGTACAGTTAACGCTTGGGCTACTATGGGAAGGATGGGTAAAAGAAACACGCAGCAATGGTACAGTTTACATTCAGATAAGGTTTGAATAGCAGTCATAAAACTGTAAAAATCCAATCAACGATCAAGGTGTTACAACTTGTGAGGCTATTGCAGTCTTTTATTTCTTTTATTTCCTTCCTTTGTTTATGGTATGGCACTAGATGCCTTGTTTGCTTAAGAGATGCTGTAAGCTTTTTTTCATATAACAAAAACACAACGCTCCACACACCATTACCAATTCATTCTGCTTGTAAAATGCTATTAGAGTAGAGCAGGTGGTTTCAAAAGCTCACTCAGTGATATTTTCCCTCATAAACAACCTCTGGTTAATAGCTGTCCATAAGCCCACATTGCCCTTTTCTCTGAAGGAACCTGCAGAGATTAAATAAACTAACACAGAATGTTTTGTTCCGAGGATAATGCAAAACGGCACTGTTTCCACATCGCTTTATCTGTTGTATTTCTCAGGTCATTGTCATGTACAACAAATTTGTCCAAAAACATCTGATATATTTCCAGTTAGCAGATAATGGATGGATCGCTTTGCTTGCGTATATCTTAAAGAAATGTAGACGCTACCCTGATGTACTTTAGCTTATACAGAGCTTCTTAATACTGCCCCGTGAAGTATGGCAAGTATGTTTGACTATGGTCATGCATACTTACACCGTTACAGAGATTCTGAATGCTGAAAAGGATCTCAATTGTTGTGGAAGGTAGTTTTGACATGTTCCCAGTTGGACTCCAGTACTGAGAACTTGACAATGTGAGCCCACCTTGGAGGATCGGATTTCTGCCCCCATCCCCGGTTTCTGTGAGGCCAGCAGGATTACCCTTAAAAGGGCCTCTTTATGCTCCTACAAGCCCCCCGCACCACAAGCACCAGTGCAGGTTCCTTTACTTCTCCTAAATCATTCAGGTCTAGAAACGGTACTGGCGTTAAAAAGTTTTAGGAAGTTCTACTCTTTAACGGAAGCTAGGGATCCAGTGGCACTGGACTGGCCCGCTGGACTGGCGCAAAATCTGAAACAGAATCTCCCTTAAATGTGCAACCTTGGTCTGACACTAAGATTTTGTCATCGCTGCATTTGCATTGCCACAGATTTTTTTTACTAACAGAAATGTAAGGATGAATGTATGGTACCAGCTTGGTATCATGGGAAATAAAGGTTACTCCAGTCTACATCTGTGGCACATGTGTATATTTATCAAGGCAATGCTGATTATTTAACTTTCATTGAGGTCCAGGAAAAAAATCTTTTTAATCAGACGCTTAAAAGGTAATTGCAAGTCATGGTGGTGGACTCTAAAATTATCCTTTGCGGCCATTATAAAGTCAAGGTCGGGGTTTATTTTCCTGTGTAAACAGGCATTATTTTGGCTCATTTTGGGCGCTGTAACAATGAAGTCGCTTTCTTTAAACAGTGCGTGTTTGCACCACTTACCGTTTGTCTTCAGGTTTTACCATAAATCTTTCACATACATTGTTGTATAAGAATGTATGCAAGTAGGGCAAAAGGCAAGCAGAAATGATAACAATAGCAATCACTACCTTTGACTAGTGTGACCTGAACCAAGCTGTTCAGGGACCTAAAAGCAGGCCTCCTTTGTGAGCTTCATGCAGAACACTACAAGAACCCAGCAAGTATGAATTTCACAAAGAGCCCAGTCAGGAAGCCAGACCGTGGGCTTAATTACGTATTTCCCATTTAAGCTGCTGTTCCATCACTGCCAGCCGCCTTCCTGGCCTTCTCCGTTGGCGCGGAGGGAGGTGGCTGTACAGCAGCATAGAGGGCCTCCAGATACCTCCCCCCCACCACCCCCTATGTGTGCGGGGCCGCACAGGGGCCCTCCTTCTCCCCAGCAGGACCCTGTGTTTAGCACTCCCACATCACAGCCAGCAGGCCCCCGTTCCCGTTGTCCTGCCGTAATCACCCAGCAGCCCGCCCTTGGTAATTGGGGGCCCTCCCTCCAGCACACCGGTTTGGGTTACAAGCGCGTGGGCCCTGGGGGCTGTGTTTTCCTTCTTAATTGGAAAGCCTACACTCCCCGCGTTCCCGAGCCCGGCAACTACAACTCGAGGTTCGGTTTCCTTTCAATCAGTCTCTGTCCCGGGCTTCATCATGTGAGGGAGTTTGCCTTAGCCCTCCACTCCATCACTGACAGCCTCTACTCAGGAGCCCGTAACTGAAAGCTCCACGAGCCCCTGTGCTTCCTGAAAATCACAACAGTAGCAGTCTGTTTCCATGTTTGGCCATTGCATGTGCATAAATCACTTAAGACACAGACTGCTTAGTAAAATCAGGACAAATATCATTACGGTTTCATTTATGATCCTTTGTCTTACTAAAACTTAGTGTCTAAGGTGTCTGTACATCTAAGATGTAAAGTCTTATTTTTCCAGGACATTAATTACCCTCCACAATGACCCATCTTCCAGGGAGACACCAACCTTTATCTTAGATATGACATCCTCTCTTCAGTTAATCAAAGGTCCTTCCCTTCTAAGTGGGCGGGTGGTTCAATGGGTCCCCCATCAGGCTGGGATGTGGAAGCCTCCTGGTTCAAATCCCAGCCTTGCTGTCAAGCATGTCCTTGTGCAAGACACTCAAATGGTAGCTCCCCAGGTGCCACATGTGGCTGCCCACTGTTCCCCCAGGAGCTGGGTTAAATGGAGAGAACAAATTCTGTTGTAACATGTATCTGTACTCAATGACAATAAAATTCAATTCTAATTCTGTTTTATGTTCTGTCCTGCAGTTGGTAACTTCTGCCTCTAGTGAGTTGAAAAGAAAGCCCTGTTAAAAAGCCAGATGTTTTTTAAAACTGTTGCAGGCAGAGAAGGAGATTCTTTTTAAGTATCACTGTGTCTAAAAGAATGAATCGAGCAGTCTGATTCCCTCAGCTGAAATGTTGCATGATTCGGGGTGGCATGCCAGCAGCGGCGGTGGGGCGGGTTTACTTCAGCAACACGTCATCCACATCAGCTCATGCCAGCCAAACCTCAGCATGTCGTGAGAGTTGTGGTTGGGAGCTTAATTGTGTACAAGGCTGCCATTACGTGCCTAGCCCTTTTTTCCACATTAAGTAAGGACTTTGTTCTCCAGTAGTTTTGTGTTTGCACAACTCTGGCTCCGCCCCCTTTTAGTATTCAGCTGTCAAGTCACTGGGGTCAAGAGGTTGTCCCTTTTAGGAAGTGCTCCAAGGCTGTGTCAGCTGTTTGTGGAGTGGACCAGGGCAGAAGGTTGGCCTGATATTGGGGGAGGGGGACAGGGTTAGGATGTTCAGGTGGACCAGCAGAACAGACACTATGTTCCAACTTGTCTGACAATGCCAACATTTGTACGTCTGCTGAGGATACTTTAAATGCTGTCTGAATGATAGGACGGAGGTGCGGTTCTCTACATGGTTCGCACGAGATCAAAAGTGAAAACCTCTACAGGCATGAAATGAGGACTTTGAAGGTGTATAGGTGAATTCTGACAATGGCCCCTCACAAACAGTGTAGCCTCACAGACAGCATCATAGCACTGTGTTGTCACACCAATTCACCACTCAGCAATGCCTTCTGCAATGCTGGCTTTCACCATCCATGCTTTGTTTAATCTTTCAAGAGTAATTAGTAAAGTGCATATGTCGCATTGAATTTTGATGTTTTGTGTCCTCAGAGTCATGACAGCATGCAACAGACGATCGTTGCATTATTACAGTAGTCCTTGTAACCACAGCAGAATTATCTCTGACACATGTCGTTACGCTAACAAATCCTGACACTGACAGCAACATCCATGTGCCCGATTGCTGGCTGATCTCGTGCAAAAAGAAAGAAGAAAATGCAGCTGGGATACGTTTTTGAAAAAACACACTCCTTGTACAATTTTTAACCTTGATACAAAGGTATTCTGGAAGAAGACTGAATATGTCATTTATAGGGACATGTTTGCTTCGTTGCGTTCTCGCAACTCAGCCAAAACATTTCACACACTCTTCTCTTGGAGAGTGACTAAACAGATGGTATTTTCTTCACAAAAGAAGAGAGTCCCAGCTATAGAAACACGTTACAGTTCCACATCCGTCTTCCCATTCATACTTACACTGCCTGGATGGCCAACAGAAAACGGACAAACCGTAAGTGCATTGGATGTTTCTGTAATTTTATTCATTTTTAATATAGGGTTGAAAATGCAATGCAATTAGGCCATTCATTAACATGTACTTTTGTACATTACTATAGAGCAAACGTATAAAGTTGAATAGGAATTATTCATAGGTATATTTCTAATCATTCTGTGCTTTGGAGAAGTATCACAGATAAGTTAAATTCAAAGGTTTATACCAACCTTTCAGAATTTGCTGTTATCTTAGTGGGGTTTCTAGTGGAAAAGGAGAAATCTGATTGGGGGGGGGTGGGAGGGGCGTAGGACACTTGCACCAGTCAAGCTGTGTATAAATTAGAGCAGTTAATGATTTGGCCTGCTCTGACATGTCTGTACATTGGCTGGAGTTTTGTGATATACAGGATGGTCAGGTGAGGAGAACAAGTGTCAGGTGAGAACAAAGCGAGGAGAAGAGTGAGACCTCACAGAGAATGGATGAAAAGAAGATAAGAGATATTAGCAAAGTGATCCATAACTGCTTTTGTGTTTAATCCAAATAAATGCATGAAAAAGTTTTTTACACATCTACAACCATTTATATGTACAGAAGTAAAATTTTAACAATCGACAATGTAGTAGGTTGGTATTCAGATGCACCCTGTTTGCAATATGAGGTACAGATTTCATCACTGGTTATCAGCCTCAAGCTCATCTTGTAACTGACCCCCCCCCCCCATCCCCACTCACATCACAACACATTGGGACAGCTCTCCGCAATTCGTAACACAGTGCTGGTAATACGGGGGGGGTGCCGTTTGCAGAGCAACAAGATGCAGGCCGAGAGGGCGTACAATAGTTGGCATTTAACCGGAACGTGGCGATAATATTTTCCCCACCATGGGCGTGAAGTAAATATATGGTCTGGGCAATCTGCCTGGGGTGGAAAAAATGTATCAGGCCAAGCAAGCCCCCACCCCCCTTCCATTTCCAGTAGGGTTGGGGAGCCAGTGTCTTGTAGTCATGGATGTGAGTGTGCATAAACAGACGGCTGCCGAGTGCGGGAGAGAGTGGATAGATCTCTGGAAAGTTCACACACCACTCAGCGCTGGAGGCCAAGGGTTTCCCTGTGCGGCAGCCTCTAGCTGCCTGGCCTCACTGCTGTCTGGTCCTGGGAGACCAGCACACACGAAACACTTGTGCTGCAGTACGCTTTCGTGCATTGTTCGGTGAACTTGGGGACGTGTTTTGGGTGTGTGCGCGCCGTCTGCAGTGACTCGTGAGGCGCTGCGAGTCGCTAGCACAGACCAAGCCTCGCAGGCTTGCAGCCAGGGGGCTCCCGTAGGCATGGCGTGCTGGCGCGTTCACATCTCCATGGGCGCTGCGGGGGGGAGATGGACGGCGCGTCCGCTTAGCTTAGCGTCTGGCCAGCGAGTGTGCCGCCCTGCTCCACTCAGGAAGCCTTAATGTGTGTTTGCTTGGCAGCCACTGCAGTTTGTCTAGTAATTCATGCCATTGTTGACTCTGCGTGTGCACCCCCCCCACCCCCACCCCCCCTGCTTCAGCCCCCTGGGGCCGCACAAAAATCCCTCACTGTGGAACACTGCTGTTTATTTTATTTACACCCAGAAGCCAGGGAGGGGGGCGTTCGCTGCTCACTGTTTGATTTAATGGTCATCCACGTGACCCTACTTCGCCCCCCTGTACCTACCCCTCCGATGGGCAAAGCCGGACGTGTGCTACTACTCCCCCCCATGTGTTAATCACTCCCCAAGGGGGGTGCGCTTCACTCGAAGTCACTTTCCTCTGCACCTCGCCTCGTCTTCTCGAGCTGTCATGGTCAGCGGTCGTTGACCGGGGTAAGGTTTATGGGAGAGTCTGCCTCAGCGGTTTGTGGTCCACATGCGCTGGCTGTTCTGCCATTTAAAATAACACAAGAAAGAGAGGAAACGATCATCATGCTTTCAGTGTCACGGGTCACGCGGCTGTAAACGCTCTGCCGGCTCCAAGAAAACTGACTCAATCTTGTTTAAATATGCGCGGCTGAGACACTTCAAAGGTTTACAAAAGCCAAGAAAAAGGGGCCGATATGCGAAGACGGTGTCACGACTCCCTTGAGGTACGGCAGGAGCAGAGTGGTTTGGTAGACAGTATTTTCTCCCTCCCTGTAGCTGAAGTATGCAAGGTCAGAGGGCAGAGGTCAGCAGGGAAGTACTTTACAGTAATGGTGAGTCATTTTCAGTGTCAGACACTGGAGGCACCAGGGCGCTCAAAAGAGGCTCCACTGAGATCGTTCACCAAACCACCCTACACACAAGGAGAGCCATAGCCATGCTCACGTGGGGAGGATAAACGAACACTGATGTTACGGGCCATTTTGAGACAAATTTGTGGAACCCCCAGCAGATGTACCACGGGGTGGGGCAATTCCAAGACTGAAGTCTGATTTCCTGACCCCCCCCGCAAAGGCAGCAGGAGCCAATCACGCCGGAGGCCCCTGATCCCTGCAGCTGGTAGTAATTTATATTTCACAAGAAAGTTTCTGACTGAGAAGCTTTCTCCAGGACTGGCCAGGACCAGGGAGGTGGGAGAGAGGGGGAGTGAGAGGGAAGGGGGGTTATTTCTGCAGCTCGATCCTATCGCTGCAGTACTGGCCCACTTAGCGTCTGTGAACTGTGCTGCTGCACTCCTCGTGACGGTCCTTGTTGCAGACGTCGGCCACGCCACGGCTGCTCCAGCGTGGTTACTTTGAGACGCGGCTGGAAAATGGTGGGCACCGAAGACGAGATGTCAAAAAAACGATGACCCCTGCTGGCCACTGTTTGACCCCAGGGATTGCAAGCAAAGACCAAGTGTACTGGGTTAGAGAAGTCAAGGGCTTTGAGCTGTTTAATTAATCAGCTGCTATGTGATTAGCAACAGCTGTTGATGGTTCGTGCTTTTAGATCTTGTGATGTTTCTGACTTTGATGTGTAAAACAGGGTATGTACAGTGCAACAACCTGTTAAAAAAGTATTTCATTCCACAACATCAGAAGGACTAAATAGTCATAAAAGTACAGCAACAGCCATAAATACCCATTAGCAGTGTTTACCCCTCCCATTTCAACTTCACGTTCTGGCATCCACAGACTGCGCTTGAGTTACATATTTGACATTTAAAACTCTTTGCGACTTTGTGAAGACAGTTTAAAATGACCGTCTCATGTTAAAGGAGTTCAGAGGGGCTTTTAAACATGTTTGACAACAATTTTAAAGGGGCTGTAGGGAAGACATTCCATGTTAAAGGGGGTGTCACGTAGGGCAAATCGAGGGTCAAAGCTCAGGCCCGAAGACCCAAGAGCAGCCCGCAGAACCAATCAGGCGGAACACGCCAGAGTGGCAGCTGGGCTTTCCCATCGTAAATCCACCTTGGTAGGTGGAGCTTTCGGGCTCTGGAGTGTAACTGGAGCTACCAAGGATGTCCTGGGACAGCTTTTGTTTTGGGAGGTCGCAGGAGGTAGCTATGGATCCAAAGCAGCGGAAAGGCCCGAGCAGGAGAAGAATTGCCCATGTTTGGAAGGAGGTCTCAGATTAATGGCACTTGGGGGTGGGGAACCCACTGAAGCCCGAAGATCTCAGGGCATCTGCTTTCCATCAGAGCCTGACAGTGCACTGTGTAGGCTTCCAAGTTGTCGGGAAGACCTTGGCAGGGGGAGAAACGGGACGCCATCACAAACACAGCAGCAGGACCCGTGTGGAGTGGCACGCCAGAAGGGGAGATTTCCCGCGCGGTCTACACGGTGGTTTTGAAAGTTCTGATGCAGCATGTCCTGGGCCTAATCAGTCTGCCAGACTGCCTTCACTCAGACGAAGGAGGAGGAAGCATCCGTGTAGCAGGGGAAGGTGGCTCATCCATCACGTCTTATAAGGGCGAACAAAAACCAGGAGGGGAAGAATAGCACATCAGTCAAAATACACAGACACTGTCCTATTTATATGCATGTTTGTATTTATTTATTCTTTGTTTTTATCCTGTCATATCTCCAACCGTCCTGTGGCACCACAGTAAGACGCACACTCACAGCTTATCAGACTTCATCAAAGTTGGATTTGAGGAGATGGTAATGGTCTGTAACGCTTTGCAATGTAACACAGACCTTCAGCTGGGTTGTTCTTGTGTGGTTTCTCTCTTTTGTCCATTGGCTGGGCTTCTTCTGGATCTGCAAGACCACTGGTGTGACACTGAGGCCACGTCCTTCAGCTGCGGGTAGTCCCAGCCGCTCCCTGTTAGAGGTACTGCAGGGGTAATATAGATGTAAGTGCAGGGGTGCCCAGACAGTCCTGCCAGAGGCACGTTAATGTATTGTATCTTAATTATCGCTCGCGTTTGCTGAGGTACGTCTCCAACCTGGGTCTACTTGATAGGCCACCTTTTATCATCGGCCAGTCTTAAAGATAATAAACTTTTTGTTTAAGGTAATTACTTAGCCTCGACAAACCCGTGCGTTAAGCAGCGCTATTAGACGAATGGGTGATAAATCAGCACACGGCCAGGTGGGTGATTATTCGGAAGTATAATCAGTCTTGGGGACCCTTGCCGCCTTAAGTACCCAAATTACCCAAACAGCACGCTACCAGCTAGGCGCTTGTCGCGTATGGAGTAGTCCGGCGGACCTGTGCCCAGCTCCTCCTCCAG
Organism: Chitala chitala; assembly: GCA_025773905.1. Lineage (NCBI taxonomy): Eukaryota > Metazoa > Chordata > Actinopteri > Osteoglossiformes > Notopteridae > Chitala > Chitala chitala. The sequence goes on from JABJVR010000031.1 coordinate 1,045,199, forward strand.
GGTTGACCACAAGCCCACTCCACCTCCACCCCCAAAGCAAAATGATGCATTGGGGTTATTAGCAGGTGGCCCCAGCACAGCTGCATGAAGCTGATAAAGTCCACTGGACTCTACAATATGGACTGGTGATTATGGGTCTCTGTTCAAGGGGACCGCATTGTAGCACAAGGAAACGACACCGATGAAAACACAGCATTGTCATGTGGATGGAGATGCATAAAGAGGCAAAAGTGTGTCAGAGTGAAAGCACTGTGGACAACATTGTGAAACAGAACAAGAGTCGTGCAAGAGACAGTTCTCAAAATCAGAGAGACTACTCTGTGACAGAGTCAGAGAGACCGCACTCACAGTCTGAGAGACAACACTCACAGTCAGAGAGACTGCTCTGTGACAGAGTCAGAGAGACCGCACTCACAGTCTGAGAGACAACACTCACAGTCAGAGAGACAACACTCACAGTCAGAGAGACTGCTCTGTGACAGAATCAGAGAGACCACACTCACAGTCTGAGAGACTGCTCTGTGACAGAGTCAGAGAGACCACACTCACAGTCTGAGAGACAACACTCACAGTCAGAGAGACTGCTCTGTGACAGTCAGAGAGACAGCACTCACAGTCAGAGAGACTGCTCTGTGACAGAGTCAGAGAGACCGCACTCACAGTCTGAGAGACAGCACTCACAGTCAGAGAGACCACACTCACAGTCTGAGAGACAGCACTCACAGTCAGAGAGACTGCTCTGTGACAGAATCAGAGAGACCGCACTCACAGTCTGAGAGACTGCTCTGTGACAGAGTCAGAGAGACCGCACTCACAGTCTGAGAGACAGCACTCACAGTCAGAGAGACTGCTCTGTGACAGAATCAGAGAGACCGCACTCACAGTCTGAGAGACTGCTCTGTGACAGAGTCAGAGAGATCGCACTCAGTCAGAGAGACAGCATTTACAGAGAGACAGCTGTCACAAAACTAGAGTGACTTCACGCAGAAAGACAGCTCTGTGACAGACAGACACCACAGATGGTCAGAGCTCTGTAGCAGTCAAACAGGCACCACACAGTCACAAAGCAGGTGTATGAGATACGCTCAGTAACACAGCAGTCAGTTTCAATGCAGAATTAGAATTAAGGTCATATATTGCAGCAATACATATAAGAAACTTTCACAGGATTGCAGGTACTGGCAGACCTGAACATGAGACACTAAAACAGTCATATTCAATTTGTAAACATTGTTTTACTGCTTTTCCTGTGAGGATGAGCCCATTAAGTGGCATCTCATACACTCAGGCGCTGTGTTTGCTACGTAGACAAATAAAACAAAATGGCACAGGCAGGTCAGAAGTGGCCTGATTTGGAGCCGACGGTGTAAATGACCTAGTGGACGTCAACAGCAGCGAAGCGGCGGATTTATGAATGGTGTTAGACCAAACAAATTGTGTCTGAGAAAAGCCAGCAGGTCCGGCTCCATAAACACAGACAGGAAAACACTTGATGGAGCGCTTGGTGACGATCGGCCACATCTGGGACCCAGCACATGGGACAGACGAGCAAAGCAGCCGGAAGTTCAACTGGAGAAAGTCCAGTTTTCGCCTTCCCCTCCTGCCTGTCTGCACGTGCCACACATTGTTCTGGTTGTGTGTCTAACGCACCTCTGTCTTTAAATTGGAAACAAGCCGCTGCAGCGGCATGTTGTCATCACACACCGTTCCTTTTGTTTGTTCTGCCGCCTTCACTTTTGTCTAGAATAGGGCAAACATTCCGTTGTTACACCTTGTGCTAAAGATTTAGAATAGCTTCATGCGGTAAGTAGTAGTGGTGCCTGCTTCCTACGGTGTATCGCACGCAGCTCTTTTGAAGAGCTGTAAGTCGTGCAAATGTTGTTATTCTTCGGCAAGTTGAAAACTGTAGAAATAGATACATGCTGTGTGTATGAGTAATGAGAGAAGATGTGAATGGAACATTCTGGAACCTCCACCGAAATGCTATTTGCTGCATGACGATACCTTAATTCATTGTTTTTTGTCCCCCTATCAACCACTTATCCAGGTTGGGGGGGGCTGGAATTTAACCCAAGCTACACAGGGTGCAGAGCAGGACTACAAAACGAAAATATTTTATCGTGTTTTTAAGCTATTTTATCCGAAGTAGGTCTGCTTAGAACAAAATAAATAATTAAATAATATGACAAACATGGGAATCCATGAAAGGAAAAAAAAAAGTAAAACCTAGGTAACCTCCTTTCAGCAGGCGCCATGTTAAATCACAGAATTAAGTGCCGTACCTCTGCCTGCCATTTACTTGTTAGGACGTCCACACCTAATCTGCTTAGCCCCAGTCAGAGAAACCCACATCAGTGTAAAATGTATCATTTTACAAACTTCTAGCAGGATTATAAAAAAAAACACTGTTCATTCAATGCCTTCTTTCACTGATTAAAGCGGTTATGTGCATCCATCTAAGACCATAATCCCTTTGTCGCCACGAATAACCGAGATCTCAAAAAAAACACCGTCAGTGCAGTACAAAAAGTGGTCTGTGCAGATGAGGAACATGTTGCCTCTCCATCAAACCTGACGTGACCTAATAAATGCTTGGCAGGATGTTTGGTCGCGGTAGCTCCATTGTGCGTCTTGGGGTGATACTGAGCCTGGCTTAGGGGGTGGTGGTGTGGGACAGTGACCTCTGTTACAAACGTCGTGCTATCAAAAGCCATCGGCGGCCGTCAGGAGCCACGGGGCAGCCCGCCGTTCCCATGGTGCACGGCGGGCCCTTGCGTGTATCAGTTGGCACGGCACTGTGTAGTTAGGACGTGGGCCAGCTTACGCTGGTGGAATTTCCTGCCTGAATCCAACTCCCCCCACCCGCA
>JABJVR010000031.1:1048165-1094848 GCA_025773905.1 Chitala chitala
CCGCACCCCCCGCCTCCCCTTCGCTCTCCAAGCGGGACAGAAAAGCCTTTTAATTACACTGCTGAGGACCGAGGGCTCGGCGCTTCGCTTATTATTATTGTTACTGAGCACTTCCTCCGAGGATGAACCTCTTCATTACAAAGTGGCCCTGGCTCCGGCTCAGTCCAGACTTGAAAGGTGGATGTTTTCCCTGCGCTTTAGGGCTTAGGGGGGCCTTTGTTAATACCGAAGCCTGAGCTTTCGCGTCCTGGAGGATGCCGAACCCGCGTCGACACTGCTGCAGACAGGAAGCGGGTCTCCACGCAGTCGTTCGGGATGACTCACGGGGGCGAAATGTAGTCACACGAAATCAGGGCATTCCGCACGCACCTGGATCTCTGTTCATTTTATTAAACTGAGAGATGGAGGCTGGGGAGCAAATGAGCGAATGAGTGAAATGTTCCCATGCGCTGCATGGACACGTACGAGCAGCCATAGTCTTACATGGGGACTAAATAGCTAAATAGCCAGGAGCTGTTTAACACTCAAAGTTTGCAAACCGTTAAAACACACGTGTGCGTTTTAGCGGGTGTCCTAAACTCAGGGTAGACTCAGGGGAGAGTGACAATGAAGAGGATTGTGAGTGTTGTTGCACTGTTCTCCCAGATGTGAAAACAAATGTTATTATTATCACCCAAAGACTAATAGACATGGGGGCCTAAACATGACATTCCAGTGCCTCTGGCCCATTGGGGGGGGGAACCCTGTGAATCAGGTAAAGCGCCTCTTGAACTCTCCAGAGCGCTCGCCTTTTGTTCTCCCCACGGCGAGCGAACAATGGAGCTGTCGGGGTGATGGAATAAGGAGGCCTGGCCGAACCCCCCCCCCCCCCAACCAGCCCAGTCTGCTGACCAACTCGGGGCCGCACCAACCGTGCTGCCCTCTCCCTGGGGAGTGCCCCAGAATCACGGGAGGATGACTTAAAGCAGGAGGGGCAGGGTATAACTCCTACCTCCTTTCTCAGGGTGGGACCAGAACTTGCTGTTTGACACACTTTGTGGAGGGGAGGGGGTCAGGCTCAATTCCACACATGCAGCCATTTCCTGTAACTTTAAAAGTTGGACAACCTGTGGGTTTCAGTTAGAATGTTGTTACAGAGGCAGAAATGTAAGACAGTGATTCAAGAATGGGATAGTAAACTAACCTGTCACCCTTCTGAACTTAACTGTTTTGTGGCAATGTTCCAGTTTCATCTTTGTGAAATGTTTTTGGGTTGATGGAAATAGGTCTAAAGCTCTCCCACCACAGAAGGTTGTTTCAGCTGCTCTTCAGAATTTCTTCCAAGTTAAAAACAAATGGCGGCATGGAGTTCGACAGCACCGTGTTGGTATGGGAACTGCACAGGGTAGCATTCGGCACAGTTACCCATGAGTGCAGTTTAGCAGAATTCCATTGGGGCTCAGGGCTGATGTGCTCCGTCGTGTTTTCATGACCCAGTTCTTGGGCGCTCTTTGTTCCGGGCCTTCCTGGAGCCCTCTTCCACATTATCCCTCGCAATAATTCACCCGCTCCATTATTAATGGTGCATTAACTTGGGCCGCTCTTTGAATAAAGCTGTTTTGCTTGCACCCACTCATCCACCCCGTGCACCCGCACAGAGGGCTATTATACTGGTTACTGCACATCACCAAGAAAAATGTCCCACCCCCCTCCCGACATGTGAGAGAATGGAAGACAGGGCCGCTCGATCAGACACCTCCAGCACTGCGTAGTTTAAAGATGAGGAGTTGTATTTTTGTAGTTGCTTTTTTATTTCCAGGGACACTGTGAAGAGATCCTCCTTTGACTCAAGTGTTTCTCTGAACCCTCCAGTTATGTCATCGGTGAATACGGAATATTTATTTGTCTTTTATTGATTCATTTGTGTACTCTGAAGCAGTTATGTTGCACTATTTTGATCAAACACAGATTTTCACAACAAATTCTATAATTAGATCGATAAAATTGTCACAAGTTTTTGTTGGAAAAAAAGAATTAACAGCTATCTTTTGCGCCTTTGTTATATACAGAATTGTCTTCTGACAAATTAGTGACAAAGAATGAAATGTCATTAACGTTACAAATTTGCAGTGAAGTTTTTACATCGACTTAAAATATCATGCAATATTGTGTGTTTGTATGCTGAGAGCATACAGTGAAAAACATTAAGGCTCATTCACCTAAAATCCATGTGTACGCAACAAAGTAAATGCAAAGTGCCAACTGGAGTGGCAGAATCTGGTACGGCTCATGCTTTCTAAAGCAACATGTATAAAGGGCTAAAAATACCTTTGCACAAAGTGCTTCTCTCTTGCATTGTGCGGAAGAGATGGAGCAAAGCAATTGCATTCATGCACAGGCGCCAAACGCTGACTCATGGAGGCCCCCTGCTGATTTCCAATTCCCCCCACAACCCCCTCCATTCTTCAGGTACAGATAACGATCTGTGCCCACTGTGACCTCCCCCCCCGAGTTCCCGGTTTCTGCTTAGGTCAGTCTTGACTCAGAATCACGCATGATGCTCCAGGAATTTTAATATAGACCGTCGCAACTCCCAAAAGGGAGACATCATGCCAGTTTACAAACAACGGGGTTTGAAACTGTAAAAAGGGCAATGTTCTCAAAGCAGAAAAAAAGTGTTCATTATGAGAGGAAAGAGAAGATGTGGGGGGTGCCCTACAAAGTCCCCATCTTATGAGAGGAAGAATCTTAATGAGAAGCAAAACTTAAAAAAAAAAAAAAGTTTTGGAATACTTTGAGTACACTTCATACCCCAATAACATGAAGCTGAACTGTACTAACGATCAACAGAGGTCTCTTATAATCACAACAATTAAAGCAGGCTTGTTGTTTTTAATAAGGCATCTTGAGCCAAGACTGTTTTTTTATTACAGGAAGATGTAGATTTTTGCAGTTTTTTCCCCTCTCCTACAAATAAAAAGAAACACCACAAGCTTTAATGCCCTGTTTAATATTACTGGAAACTTCTAAATGCGCAGGCTGAGTCTGGCCGCTTGAGCGAGCAAAAGGTTCCAATTACGGCATTGTAAAGGAACTTCAAACAAATAAAGCAGTCCGATCGAGCCGAAATGGGTCAGATGTACCAGCTGAGTGTGAACGTTTCTGAGCTTTTCACGTTTGCCCTCCATCCCTCAGCCCCGGCGCACTGAAGTACGAGTTCTAAGACCGCAGGCCCCGTCTTCCCTCCGTTAGCCGCTAAACCGTTGTTTACCAGGCGCGGTTTCTTTACTTTGTGCACAACGACACCCTCGTGCCAGGGGCTAGGCCTGACCGGGTGGCGGTGCGGGGAGGCATTCTCTTGAAGAGCTGACGCACTGGTTGGCTGGGGCATGGAGATGTGGCAGGCTAGAAAGAGGGTTTTCCCAAAGCTGTCAGCTCCTGTTTGTGCCGGAGCAGCGCTGCTCCTTCATACCGTCTATCATCTCCCCCGGTTCAAAGACGGCCTAGCTGCAGGTCTTTGTCAAAAGCCCAGTTGGAGATCTTTTATGTTGGAGATGTAGGATTTCTTAGGATGACTTTGATTATTTATTTATCCCGCTTGGCTTGTGTGATAGTGCCAACACGCTACACAAAACTGCCCGGCTTGCATCTGAAATTCACGTTGCCTTATTGTGCGGCTTTTGGTTTTGAGCTCTATTTTTTGAAAGTTCAAGTTTTTTTGAAGTCTCTCTCTCTCTCCCCCTCTCCTTCCCATTCCTTCCTTCCCTCTTCTCTCCCTTCTTCTCTGTCCACTGCCTGTCTGTGCACAGCCTCACATCCCATATTCCCAACCTTCCACACGCCGATTCCGATCGACATGCGTCACCACGAGGGCAGGTACTACTATGAGCCGCACGCTCTGCAGGCCATGCACGGGTAAGTTCTTCATCTTCTATTTTTATTACTGAGGTGGAAAAGCTATTAAAAAACCATCACTGTTCCCTGACGTGTACAGTGGCCGTTACTTCCAATTTGTACTGATGCTGGTATTGAATATGACTGATACCGAAACACCTGTATCAAAGCGCAGGTCTGGCCTTCACTCAGGTTCTTCTGGACTGCGTTAATAGGGCACAGAGACTTCAGCTGCAGGTCAGGGGGAGTGAGTTGTACATTCTGGGAAACTGGCCAGGCGGCTACAGTTGTCATCAGGGGGAGGAGCTAATTCTGGTCTGTTAACGTAGCACAAGGTTTGGAAACCTGCGTCCGAGAGAGCTCAAACAAAGCGCGGGGCCCGAAGTCCGATGGGCCCGTTTTGAAAGCAGGAGAAAAGATTTTTAACGTCGCCCTTTGTCGTCTCTCGCTGTGTGTTGGGTGGCTGCGCACGACAGCTCTGCACTTGGCCATACACTGAGCAGGGGGAGTGACGCCAGTAGACATCCTCTTCCTATTAGCAGGGATTTACAAAAGAATCTGTCATGTTTACATTACGTCGGGAGGCTTACTTCTAACCCCTAAAACAGTCGTCTTTCTGTGGTCCAATTTGGCACGGATGTGAACAGTACCCGTGGAAAGGCTTAGTACAGAAGTAAAGAATCTTCCACTCCTGTCTGTCTTTGAAGCTGATTTATGCTTTCCCATATGTTAATACTTTCTCCAATACGTCTGGACAATTCAGATGCCACTCAGGGCTTGCCGTTAACATAAAACACACGCTTTGTTCCAATGCATCCATACCCAGTCCAGCTTGCAGCATGGAATTTGTTTAACTGAGCCTGCGTTGTCAAAGTTACCTGTATCTTTTGAAAGAATGGAGGGTGGAAATCTATAGGATTGTGGAAAATTGTGCTGTTACATTAAATTCACAGATTTGACGGTGATGCATACTGGGAGCCAAACAGAAGCAGGGCCATTTATCACAGGGCGTGGAAAGCAGGGAAAAAATCTCCTCTCTCTCCTTGGCCACCTTGATTAATGTGATTTGATCTTGACAGAGGACCCCTAATTCATCAAGACCTTGATCTAGCTGTCTTTTTCTCTGCCTGCGCCAAATTCACCTAATTACACGAACATTGCGCAGCAAATTAAGTGGGGTGTCATTCGTTGCGAGCCGCTGCGGTTTATTATCTGCCCATGGCGATGTGTCAAAGGTCGCCTCCTTGATTGCTTAACATGACATCTCCACACAGTGCTCTTTATCATTGTTTGCATATAGAATAATGAGGGTGCGGGTTATTTTGTCAAAACTGTCGTGAGGGAGGCCATGCAATGCTGCCTAGCTGGGCGCACGTGCCTCAACTTCTTGGCTACTTCTGGGATGGCAGGAGGGTCCAGGCTGCACCTGAGTGAGTGGGAGGGTGGGGTGGGGATGTCTGTGTGTGTGTCTTCATTGTGTGTACGGGGTTATGCAGGTGGTGTGTTTGTGTGTCTGTGAGCACATGTGCGTGTGTGCGTGTATGTGTGTGCATATGTGTACATGGGGGGTATGCAATTAGTGTTTGTGTGTTCATTCTATGTACATGGTTGGATAGGCGGTGTGTGTATGTGTTTTTGTGTGTGTGTGTGTGTGCGCGCGCCTGCATGTGTGTATTCATTATGTGTACTTGGTTAGATAGGCAGTGTGTGTGTGTTTGTGCATGTGTGTGTGCACGTGCGTGCATGTGTGTGTCCATTATGTGTACTTGGTTAGATAGGCAGTGTGTGTGTCTGTGTGTGTGTGTGTGTGTGTGTGTGTGTGTGTGTGTGTACATATGGGATGAGGCAGAGCAGGTGATACATGTATATGTGGTTGAGTGGAAAGTCTTGAAGTCTTACTGAAGAAGCATCACATAACCCAGACTGCCACCCAGACTAGCACTAGACTGCCACGCAGACTGGCACCAAGACTGATACCAGACTACCATCAGACTGGCACACAGACTGGCACCAGACTGACACCCAGACTGCCACTAGACTGCCACCCAGGCTGCCACCAGACTGCCACCCATACTGGCACCAGACTGCCACCTAGACTGGCACCCAGGCTGCTGTCCTCAACATATGTTTCATTAGACCAAAAACTTACGTAGTATAACAAGTGTTCACATAATAATGTTTTGTTATTTACTCATTGGATGCAAAATTATTTTATAATGGAAAAAAAATGGGCAATGTTGTATGTATTAACATATTTCCAGTTTGTTTCAGTTCAGTAGATGTATTAGACATATCTGTACTGATAGGTTGGAAAGAGAGGCAAAATACAGTTTTGCCCATCTTTCATATTTTAACCCGTACAATCTTTTAACCAGTGAAAATGTAGTATTAACTGCAGATGAAAGTGCCGTGAAGACCTCCCATTCTCATGTCCTTCTCACACTCATATTGGACTGGCGCCCAAAACAAAAGGACGCCACGGTCTCTGCACTGTGTCTGCGAAAAGGGCATCCTTTTCCAACAACCCAGCAGCTGAATAGACCCGTCTCTGTGATTGGTCCCGTTGATGTCCACAAACCACGGCTCTTGCGGCAGGAGATCTGAGACTCTGGGCAAGACAAAGGCGGCATTTTTCTCGCTGGGTTTCATAACCGTACCAGCCGTTCAGCTGGGCAGCAACGTGTTGTCCGGTATGAGAGATGGTGATGGATCTCCAGAGGCTAATTCTGTGCATTGTTTCTGGAAGTTTCTTTTTTTTTTACCTTTTTATGGAAGGTATCGGTTCCAGTTAATGAACTATGCAACATTCGCGACTAGTGAAGAGGTACTTAAGTAAGAGAAGTTCAACAGACATCGCAGTTGCAGTGTTTTTTTTGGAACGAATAACAATATAATAGCTATTTCATCCAAGCGCATTTCAGCATTAGTGAGGAGCTGCATGGAAAGTAACAGTGTGAAACACAAAGTGAACACGCCTTATGAGGAGGGCTCTGAAAGACTAAACCGTTCAGATTAAAAGGCAGCTCTGGAGAGTCTACTCATTTTTATAGAGACTGGTACAGCAGAGTTAAAGAAAACAGACATGGTTTTGAGAGGGTTAGGCCTCTGGTGAATTAGGAGGCAGATTGAAGACAATGAGAGAACAGACATTCTTTATGTAAACACCACAGCACAGGACCCCCCCCCTCAACCACTAAGCCCCCAGAAAGCCTTGTGCCTTTGTTTATGTGCCGACAAATCCTTCCCCAAGAATGCACACGGAGCCAAAGGCTGTCTCTGGCAAAAGGGCAGGTGTGCTGCCCTATACTGAGCTACCATAAACTGAACTGCCATTACCTGCTCTGTCATACACTGAAGTGCCTGAACCTGCCATGCATGAGATGCATCGGTCGCATGAGCGACCGGAGTGGAACCAGCCGCATTCCGTGTGTCGCTGCTGTTGCCCACACCGTCTGCTTTCTGCAAACAAAAGCGGTTGCAGCGCACCGGCTAATCAGGCCTCATTTGGAGGGCATTTAGGAAAGCATTGGTTTGAGCTGCTCCTCCACATCAGTGGCCCTGTGTTTATGAGTAGGCACATGTGCTTTTTGGTATATTTTCATACCTCAAACGTTCTATGTTTTTACATCCTACACAGTTGTCATTTTTGCAGTACTTTTTAGTTGTTTTTTTGTATCGAAATCTCTAGTTCATCGTTACAAAGTAATTTAAGGATGTTATATTTATGCGGGGTTTCTTGTGTAATTATGCGTCATGTACATAAGCTATGTGGAAACCCTTCCTTTAATTGGAAAAGACATCTGTAAGGTTTCATCCATTCAGGTCAGCAGCACAGGCTCCATACCTTCAGTAGGAGCTTATTTCATCCCTACAGCAGACAATGTGATTTATCTAAATCAGAGCTGCAGCCCATGGGTGCAGACAAGACTGTGTCTTGCTGTAATTCATCTCCTGCTTGTGCGACTCTGCCACAGAGGAACAAGCCATAAAGGCAAATACAAACTTGTTGGCAGCCTAGACCAACAATCCAGTTAAGTGTTGCTGTGCTCAGCCCTGCAGGGGGGAAGGAATAAGGGAGGGGGGTGTTGAGAAGTAAGGGAGGCGGGACCTCCAGCAGTGACCGCACGTCCTGCTCCCGGACAACCCCCTCACCGCTATCCGGCTTCGGAGGATGGGCATCTGGCACATGGAGGGGCAGGTAACAGGTGCGGTGGCCAGCATGCCTCCATCTGCTGGAGTTCTGATTACCCAGGGATTACGACCCTTGCAGTCTGGACAGGGAAGACGGGCAGTCCTGGTTTTCAGGCACTCCACTTAAAGGCGACGGCGGGAAGACGTTTCCACATCACCAGCCGCGGCGATGCCACTACAAGTAAAACAACAATGGGTTGTTAAGGAAGTGCCTCTGGCGCTAACTTGTCTTGCCTGCCTTTTTGATGAAGAGGAGGTCCTCTCCACTTGCCACGACTCCCCGCCACCCATGCTGATATGGCTGACGCCTGTCAAGGTGACACGTAGCGATTACGATACATCTCTCGTTGGAGTTCCTCATGTTCTACCGCTGACTAAGTCTGTTCTTGCAACGGCAGCTCAAGTAATGTCTTGTCCAAGGGGGAGGATCAACAAGGCCTCAATAATGGTACCTGTCAAAGGGGGCCCTGTTTGCGTTTTTGAACTGTAACACATACAGAAATAAATCATGTCTGATTGTCACGGACTTCAGGTGTGCCGTACTTTCACCCATCACTCACAGGAGTCTCCGATGACTGAAACACGCTGAAAAAATGAAGGCACAACAGCCGCAAAGAGACACGCTTGCTTAATTTTTTCTTATGTTAGCGTTACTGTGTAGTCTGTATGAAGTGACTGCTTTCGCTTGCCCAATGCAAGACTGCGCGGTTATCAAACATTTACCCTTTTATAAGATCGCTTTACATTACTTGTTTTTGTTTTTTCTTGTGACGTATCCAGAGCGACGCACAAGAATGATCATGTAGATTTTTGGTAATTAGAAACATAAAGGAGGTTAATTTTGATCCTGAATGTGGTTGTGTTACCATGTTTCTGTACATATACCAGCCGATTCGTGCCTTGTGTTTAATCCCAGGGAGGTTCGCAAATGTGTTTATACAAATCTTCATTTTGACAAAACCTAATTAGGGAAACAGTGTGGCTGTTGAGCGTCACCGTAGTTCATAGTTAAATAATACAAGCTGCAACAACTTGATCAAAGGGGGCTTTTTTCCCTGCAGGTCGGATCGAGGCGTGTTTGGCTGGCATGTTTGCAGTCTCGGCAGGGGCGTCCGTGCGTAAGCGGCGGGTTATGACACGCCGGCTCGTGTTTTTTAGTATGCTGGGCTGATGGATATCGCTGCTCACTGACATCATGTTGAATTTGAGCTGCTCCTCCTCAGACAAGGAATTATCAATTGGAAATTATTAGACAAAAAAGTCTCACCCTTGAAGAGACTTGTTTATTTGCACCACAGATGGTACATACATTAAAAGTTACGCTTCTTGTTTGTGATGCAGCTGGTTTTAACTGTACCTGTTTGACTCTCTGCTTTCCGACAGGTATACTCACTTAGGAACCCCTGTCAAGTTTTGCAAGCTTTCGTTTCACCTTTCCTCTAGTGTTACAAGGGAGCTTTTCCCTCCCAAAGAACTCTTTGTTTTCTCTTGAATGTTGCTTATATGATGACCCAGAACAAAACCTGAAGTTCTCGGCCTTGTGTGAACTATTTTAAATAGGAACTGCTGTGGACACAGCCTTCCATGATCAGTCTAATGCACATTCTCAAATAGTCAAAGAGTGACTTGTAAACAAATGTTTCCCACTGTGTGCTTTTTAAACACCCCCATCAAAAAGCTGTTTTCTGTAACATCAAATGTACGAATAACAAGCCTGAAACAGTGGATAGCAGGTATAGTCCAAAGCATCTTCTTGTAATCTGTGGAATCTAGATTTACTGACTGTAAATAAAAGTGTTCTGGCTTAGAAAAAAAAAAGGAAATTACAAACTACTGCAACGCCGATTAAAACAAAAGCACGCAGCTGAACAAAAATGTAAAAAAGGAAGAGAAATACATATCACAATAAAAGTTTAAAAATTGAATCTCAATATCATCTCGCAAATCGTGTTTGAAAAGTCCAATGTTCCTGATTGCACAGGGAGAACAAGCATGGCTTTGTCTGCCACTCTAGATGAACCTAGCAAAATGATGGAAATGTGGTGTTAGCTGGTCAAATTTCCTTAACTACTACATAATCTTCAGGCCCAAGGGGTCACGTACTCCAAAAATTCTCAGTAAATTCCTGTTACCTATGCTGATTGAATAAGTAAATTGCTCTAGAGTAGAGAAGTGTAAAGTGAAAGTATTTCAATGTTATGCTCACGGAAGGAACTCTGCTTTGGTCTCGCTAATTGAGCTGGCCGATGGTCATTACGTTTTCGGTGCTGTGTATGAAGGGTTGGTTTGACTGCAAAATGCAATACAGGCCATTGTAGACTTCTCTTTCCAAATGGGCTCTTGTTGCATTTTGCAGCAAAAGGTCAAAGTTTTGCTTGCCAGGTACAGAGATAAATTGCATTGTAATGAATTATTACTGAATAATGAATTATTTCTTCAGTTGTAAACTTGTGTGGAAAACAAAACGTTGCTGGTTGGAAACAAAAGTCAAAAATACCTTTTGTCACATTTTGCAGACAAGCCTTTCGTACATTCAATCCAGCTTTTTTTTTTATTGAGAAAGCAACTTGTAAACGTATGTATGAACTCAGCAGTTTGCATGTGCATATTTCCTTCTGTATGTCATCAGGGCTGACCGTGGTGTTCCCTGCTGTTTGCTTTGACAAAGACCATGGTATTGCTCTTTAGTGTTCTGTTTATGGTGTGAGATCCAGTAAAAATTCTGTGTCATTTATTACTGTGTCTGGGAAGGGGTTCAAGCTGAGAAGCCACAATGGATCTGCGAATCTGTAAAAAGGGGCGGAAATGCATCTGAATCACTCATTAAAAGCTAGCCAATCAGTCCTTCTGTGTGGGTTTCACTGTCATATATTGTTACAGTTATGTTGAAGGAGTCCAGTCTGCTTAACATACCTAAACAGTGAAACTAAGCTGCGTTATAAATGAAGACTGATAAATCTGGGAACTGACCTAAGTGAACCCATCTGAGCTGCGGTTGTGTCTTGGTTCACAACCTGGGGAGATTTTCCTCAAAAAAAAAAATGTTCTCACTCCTCCCACCAAGACATGCTTCCTTCAGAACCGGTAAGAAAAAACGGCCCATGAAAGACAAAAGAACTTGTGGCTGGAGCAGAACTGTTGGACCTCACTGTGCCAACATTTACCCGGAAATTGTCGAGACAGATAAGCGCAAGCCGCTGCCAGCTTGTGAAATCATGGCTGCAGTCGGGCTGGATGGTAATGCAGAGGGTCGAAGCGAGGCCCCTGTGCCGGCGCGGGGAGGCGCAGTCTGATTTCTGTGTGGGGCATCTGTTTCTCCTCAGTTTCTGAACAGAGGCCTCTTTATACCCGCACGTTCGCGGGGCTGATGGCAGAAAGTTGGCCTGGAACGCGGCCGGTGGTAGCCTGCCTCCCATTACTGGAAATGGAATCGGGTTGGGGTCAATCGCTGGCTGGTCCCTCCACAGAAGAGGGGAAAATGGGAGGTTGAAGTCCGTTGGGAATCTTGTAGAGAAACGCTGGATCAGAGAACTGCTTTCAGGCACAAAACCACTGTGGGCTGTATGTCAGCTCTTCTACTGTTAAAGGATTCCTGTGACTTCAGATAGGTTCCCTTATTTCTGTAGAAAGCAACCACATTAGGATGTTATTGCAACCACGTTTCAATAATTAGGAAGCATCGTAATAACAAAGGTGATGTTGTACAGTGAAATCTATTGTGTATGTGGTGATAAAGCCTGACGCTGAAGAAGACTGACTGACTTGTTATAGAAGCACGACTAAGTAGCCGGACAGAGGGCTGGGGAAGAGTCATTGTCCTGGTTTTCACAGTGTACTCTTGGAGCAGTGATAGTCAGCATAATGGGACAATTTCCTGGCAGCAAAAGCCACAAAAGATAAGAGCTCAGGTATCGCACCGGCTCTCGACTGCGCAGAATGGGACAGTGCCCTCAGATTTTAACCAGCACGGCGCCATTCCCACCCAGCAGACGGGAGGACCTTCACGGGACGACTTTCGCTTCATACTCTATGTGACAACTGGGAAACTATTTTTTTGTTGGGGGTTTTTGCTAAATAAACATCCCCTGCAGCTGGTTAGCACTGGGGAGGGCCAACCCACCCTTCTCATGCCATCAACAGACTTTCGTCATTTTCTCAATGAAAAACGTACACAGATCTGCTTTCTGTGTTCTTTTTTGGCATGTCTGATTCAAAGCGGACCAGAAAGGCTCCAGGCTAGAGGGGGTGCTAGTGGCTCCCAAAAACTAGTTTTATTGTAAGCCCATCTGTCAGAGGCCAGGCTGGAGTGTGTGGCTGGTAGATAGTGGCCCTTTAGTCGTCCTTTAATCTCTTCCAGGTGGCAGACCTCTCACTTCTCCACAACGCTGCTCACCTACACATTCAGTCCCCTCGACGGCAGATTTGCGCTACGATAAGACGTGTGCTGCGTGACCCTCAATGGGGTGTTGCCGGGATTGAAGGGGATTTTTGGGAGGGGGGGGTTGGAGTCAGGCCATGATTACGGAGGAGGAGAGAGCAATCGGACCTGCCAAGCTGCTCCTTGAGAAAGGTGTCACATTTTACCTGGCCCGGATTTGTGGACAGACGGGCCCAGCGACTTGCCAGCAGAACCATCACATCGTTTTCCGCCCCTGAAACCTGCGAGCGGTCTAGGATATTGTCTTACAGTATCTTGTTCTACAGACTTGGAAGCTCAAAGCCAGCCAGCGGGACATCGGTTTACACCTCCCGGGTATGTAATCCCCCCTCTCCGCCCAGTGCCCCACGCCGAGATGCCATGCCCACCCAGGCTGCATGGAGGGATCTCCCCAACTCTTCTCTGCCCTCTATCTCACCTCGTTTTCGATCTCCACGCACAATGGGGCAAAGCGCTGTCAGACATGATCTCATTTTGGAAACGCATCGGAAAAAAGAAACTTGACTGACGAGGCACTTGGTATCAAAATGCACAGGGCTGATTGAACTTGGCTGCTGTGTTTCACAAGTGCACACCGGGCACATGTGAGAGATTACACACTGAACAATGTTCAGAAGCGCTGTCTGCACGAGAGGCTATCTTCACTCCGTGAGCACTAACCGTCACAGCGAGGCTGGAATATTAAACAGAATGTGATTAATTCCGGAACACTACTCTTTACGTTTGAAAAAGTGCTTTGTATTTTACACTGTTCATTATGTCAGCACTGTTGGCTGATACATCATAGCTGTAATGTTATCCTTTCAGGTAAGAAGATCTGTATAAGGAAAGCCGTTGTTGTGTCTGAAGAGAGTAAAAGCAGTGTCTTCATTTGTGTATACTTCACTGACCGTAGAAAGGTGACTTGAGGTTTTAGTATGAACGTTTGGTAAACGTTTAATCTGTTACTCTTTATTATCTAGCAGAGGAGTGAAGATGGCTTGAGTCTGATTGTGTGACTTGAACCTCACTCACCGTCTCTACGTCTTCCTCTCTCCCCCTCCCTCAGGCCTCCTGGTCTGGCCGGTAGCCCGGTCATCTCTGACATCTCCCTCATCCGGCTGTCCCCGCATGCGGCGAGCGCAGGAGACCCCACCTTCAACCCGCCGCATCCCTATGTCAGCTCCCACATGGAGCACTACCTGCGCACTGTACACGGCAGCCCGCCCCTCTCCATGATCTCAGCAGCCCGCGGCCTGAGCCCTGCTGACGGTAAGGGTCCCATCCAACCGGACCTACTACCATGGATGTTACCTGCGCTCACCCTGCACTGCACTCTATACGACCACAACTCACGTTGTGAATGCTAACACCTTGCGTGCACATGCTAATGATACGTTATGGGAGGGTAATGATCTCACTGAACACATAGACCTTAATGACATACTCCATGGGCAGTGACTAATCTGTGGGGGCGCTACATCAGGCCCAGGGACTTCCAGTCCTTGCACGCCACAGGACCTGCTGGTTTTTCTCATGCTGGAATCACTGAAATTTATATTTAGACAGAATTACATGTACTTGTACCTGTATGTGCAAATCAGTTGTTAATTCTAAAACCAGCAGCTGTAGCTCCTCAGTGATGGATACATCTGGTCTAAATATGCATATTAATTGCATTAAATTCCATTAAATGCATTCAGGTATTAATTACGCATATTTTTGATACTGAATGATGCAGAGTTGGCCCCTCAGTTTCGGTGTACTTTTATTTAAGGATTTTAATTAAGCTTTTGCGAGGTTTGGATTCTCCCCAATGCAGAAAACATGTTCTTCCTGTGTCTCAAACTCTGCTCTCCCATGTACATGAGAACATGGCCACATGACTGATTATCGGCCTGCACATATGTTCAGTACCAGTTATTGGAGTCCTTGGAAATGAATAAATGGAAATCGCCTTCATCAAATTCCACAGATTTACGTACACGGGATGAGGTCACTTTCTTCACATCAAAAATATAGTAACACGTTGAGGCGCAGAGCCAGACTGAGAGATAAATCACCTTTCACAGTCTGTCACCGGTAACGTGCCTGTGCTTTTGAAGTTAAATAAGCAGCACAAAGAAGATCTAAGCATTGATAATGTGGTGGGAAGGGAGGAAAATATTGCATATTTGGAGTTCAAATGAATGTAGATTGGTATATAGAGGGAGAAAACTTTCTCTGCACTCTGCATCTGTTGTAATGTGCTTAACTATTTATGTTGAGCAGTTGCAAGCACATCTGCAAAGTAAAACTTTAGCAACATAAAGTAACGTAACACAGTAATGTGTCGGTTTTCCCATGGCAGACCATTAGCTCCTTGTTCTGAACGAGGCGTTTCTGTGAGTGCAGTCCCATTTAAATACAGTGAAACTGGTCCACAGAAATTCATTAAATGGTTTTTGGGAAAGCGGGCACCAGCGTGACAGCCCTAGGCTGAGAATATGTTTTTCGCAATGTCAGTGATAACTTAGTCCAGGGTGGTAGCAGCAGATGCAGGATATGTGGAAAGGGCCTGCCAGGTGTGCCTGATGCAGTGCCTTTCCACACACGCAGCTCAGTCTCACTGTCTGTGTTTGTGTGCTGCTGACGGCCACGCTTCTCATTGAGCTGCCGCACTACGTCAGGCAGTCACATGACTGTGTTGGTGAGCCAGTGCAAACATGGCTGCTCCCTTTCAGCACAGTGGGACCTAATTGTTTCTGAGAGACCACTTGCACTTGGGGAGGTGAGATACACTGAGAGGAGGAGGAGACCCCGTTTCCAGCAGCTCCCACAATCCAGGCTGGTCAGAGTAGGACAAGAGCGTGTAGTAGACACTCAGCAGGGCTAAACAAATTCATATCTTACCGCTATTGTCCCTGACATTTTTAAAAGCGGTTTACGGTTTGCAGATGTTAACACTATTACATCATTACTGCCGCAGGGCACGGAGGGTACCTGTGGTGTGGATGCTGTGAGTGACTGTGAGAGAAAGTTTTCACAGGTCTCAGCAGGGGCCTCTCAGAAGATCCATGCCATTCTTACTGTCTCTCTCTCTCTCCCCTCTCTGTCTACCTCTGTCTCACCCTTCTCACTTTTCTCTGTCTCTATCCCCTTTCCCTGCATTTCACCCCTTTGTCTCTCTCTCACCCATCTCCCTTTACCATTTCCTTGCCTTTCTCTTCCCTCTCCCTGTCTCTTTCTTCCCCCCTCCTTGTCTTTCTCTCCCCTCTCCCTATCTCTCTCTTCTCCCTCTTTCTCTTTCCTTTCTCCCTGTCTTTAACTCCACTCTTCCTGTCTTTCTCTTCTCCCTCTTTCACTCCCCTCTCCCTTTCTTTCTCCCCTCTCTCTGTCTTTCTTCTCCCTCCTTCTCTCCTCTCTCCCTGTCTCTCTCTTCTCCCTCTCTCTCCCCTCTCCCTGTCTCTCCTCCCTCTTTCTCTCCTCTCTCCCTGTCTCTCTCTTCTCCCTCTTTCTCTCCCCTCTCCCTGTCTCTCTCTTCTCCCTCTTTCTCTCCCCTCTCCATGTCTCTCTCTTCTCCCTCTCTCTCCCTTCTCCCTGTCTCTCTCTTCTCCCTCTTTCTCTCCCCTCTCCCTGTCTCTCTCTCTCCACCTCTCTGTTGTTCCCTCTCGTGCTTCTTAGTGTCCAGCACTGACCACTCACACCTGGGCCTCTGCACTGATAGACTCTCAGACTTCTCAGGCACAAGGGAGAACTACTCTCATTGTCATGCGTTTCCTGATGCCCCCTCTCTCCCTCCTTTGTCCCGCCCCCTCAGTGGCGCACGAACACCTGAAGGAGCGGGCCCTCTTCAGTCTCCCGCCCCCTCCGCCAGGGGCGAACCCAGCAGAGTACTACCACCTGATGACCAGTCACCGCAGCCCGTATGGGGACTTGCTCCTGCAGACAGGGGCTGCCGCCGCCGCTGCAGCCCACCTCCCTGACTACATGAGCCCTGTGGACAGTAAGTAACAAGCATTCACCCCCCCCCCCACCAAGAAAACCAGGGGCTGAGGTCCCCCTTGTCTCCTTTACTTAAGCAGATGTGTACTCTTTCACAATACGGTCACGCCACTTTGTGAAGCAGAGTTATAAATATTAGTTTTATATTAATAAATATTAGCTTTATCCTGAATGGCGCATGGAATGTTCTGGCCTGCTGTTTCACACTCTCGGCGTTCAGATCATTACAGCAGCTGACTGTTTTAATATGCTTTAATATATAAGTGTGAATGTGGCTTTAAAAACAGTGACATGCTCAGCTGTATTTTAAAATACAAAGTACATGACATGTCACTGAAAAGAATTTTCAAGTGTAAACAGAACAAACAGGTGAGGACAGGCATGTTCTTTTAATAGATACAGTGTTTAATTTGAAGACAGGATTGTCAGTGTCTTTTTTATGGACTTCGTCACAGACACGTTTCTTTACACAGACCTCTGAATTAGAGTCTGTGTCTTGCCTGTACTTTTTCCGCTGTGCCAGAGAATGACAGGCACCTAAGCTGGCCATGGTGGGGGTTCGCCAATTTGCGTTGGCCATGTTGGGTGCCTGCATTTTTAGGGCGACTCTTTGTTCGTGCTGTTGCAATCGGCCATCGATGTGCGCCCGTCGATTTCGCCTGGGATCGCTTTGTTGAAACCTGTGAAGCGGCGTGTGCGTGCACTTACTGGAATTACAGGCTAGGTGTGTTTAATGCGCTGGATACCTGCAGTCCGCGGCTCCCACCGCTGCGGCCATGGCCTCACGCGGTCAGAGAGGCACATCGCTGCTCTCCCACAGATGTTTGTGTGGGCAGACTCACCTCTGTTTACCCAGAAACCCACAGACACCAGTGGACGAGGCACCTCGCTGCACCGGGGGCCTTGTTTTGTTTTCCTGCCCGGTGGGTTTGATGTTGCCTCGGCCCTCGCGGGCGGCGGGGCGGTGACGGGCCCCGGACTTCACTGGACACAGAACGAGCATTGATGAAGACGGCCCGCTGTTGGCTCTTCTCAGCGAGGCTCCTGAATGAAGGGCTTCATTTAGTCCGTGGCTTGATTAATATTCACCATGCTCCCCGTTACTCTGGAACGGGGCTCTGATAAATTTATATGCATATTTAAAATCAATTTATGCACTAATAAATTCTGCAGACCCACCGCAAGATTGAGTCCTCAGTGAACCCCAGGTGTTTTTCCCTCAACACGACGCCTACCCGCCATTTACCTTATACACCAGGGAAAGTTTGGGTCAGTGCGAACAGTGGGCCCTGTTAGAAACTTTAAGTCACACCCATCCAAAGTATGGATATGAATAAAGATTGTAAACTAACACACAGACTTTTTTTTTTTTTTTTACAAATTTACTAACGATTTCCACTGTAGTGTCCAAGGTGCACGGCTGTATGGTATCTTTATGTACTGTAGAGGCGGCAGCAAAGGCTATAATGTCTAATTCATGATGGCCTCATAATGTCAATGCATCTGAAGCTAGTCAGAAGCCAAGGAGATTGCTTTACTGTAGATCCCTGTTTCACAGGGCTGAAAGGCTGGGCTTCTCATTGATGTCTGCTCTCCTAGGTCTCTCTCCTCTTAACATGGGTACATAATAATTAATTAATCAGACCCAAATGTGACAGCAAAACACTGAATAGACTTGGAATACAGAACTTGGTGGTTTGGCCTAGCATTCTGTGGATTATTCACAACCCTGTCCCACATGTTCAATGACCCCCCCCCCCCCCCTCCATGTTGTTGTCCCAAGGTATCGGGCCTGCATTAAGGCACAGCGTGGCCCACAACGGGCCGGCATCAGTGTCGTGCGCTAATGTGTAGATGTGACCCGATTGGACGTTGGGGCTTGGAGACTGTAGTGCCCCGATAACAGCTGACGTGAGGATGAGAACGAGAACGAGGCCTTCGCAGCACGGGCGACACGTCTTGATCTTTGTTGCTTTCGGTAAATCTGTCGCACGTGCCGTTTTTAAAGGTCTCGCTCGTAGCTTTTCAATAAAAGCAGACGGGATTTTTTTTTCCCAGGGTGCAGTTCTTCAGATCCCTGGATGTGAGCATAAATAAACATGTGAGAGCATCACCAACCACAGCCAGATTCCCCAGGTGGCCCTGTGTTTGGTTAAACACTTGCCGGGACCAGACTAATACCACAGCGTGATAACATGCGGCCCAAACGCCACAGCATTTGCATAGGTCTTTCTCACAGCTCTCAGGACTGAACTGAGAGAAGGCCGCCTTGTCTTTCGTTTAAGACGGCAGGAGAAAACTAAAACATCGATACAGCAGGAGATGGGCAAAGAAACATCTGGGGTCCTGGGACGACTGCCAGGCTTGGAGAAAGTGCCTGTGAACTGTTTGGGAACGAAGCAGGGCGCAATTTCTAGGGAGGAAACGTTGATTTTATCTGGGCGGGGGAAGGGGCCTCTTTGCACCTGCGGCCGCCTGCCTTCCAGTGGGTCATGGCGTTCGTGCAGGCGGGAGTGGCGGGGTTACAACAGGGCCACGTTTAATACCTGTCGCGGTCAGCTTAGTTTACTGGGAGATAAGAGCGCGGCGGATCTGTTTAAGCCGCTGAACACAGAGTTTCCAGCAACAGCGCCCCCCACCAAATGTGCAAAGGCTGGGGGACATGCAACCAGCTCAGCAGCTGCACACACGGGACGGCAGCGAACTGTCTGAAGAGCTGCATTTAAGAATAAGGTTAGGAGGCCTGACACTGTAGCCTTCATAGACACACAGTATAAATTATACTTCAGTAAAATATTCACGTGTATGAATGCATAAAGTTTGTCAGTGTAAGGTAAGCTGCTTCGGGTAACAGCATCTGGAAAGCCAATAACTGATGTAACCGACTGCAGCCTCTCACCCTTGGAACAAAACGACTGCCTATAATTCATCTCTCCTTCAGACTGATATGTTGTTTGACTTATAGCTACATGCTGCTTCTTATGAAGGCGGATTTGGTTCCCACACTGAATGTAATCCCTGATGCAGACTGTGCGTTTGGGCAAAGAAAGGATTTATACCTTTCGTTGCTGTTCTGAAACATCTCCAGAAACATAAAGAATTAAACCAGCTGGGGGAGACCTTGGAGTGACAGTAGTTTGTGTAAACGCAGACACGTGCCTGTAATTAAACGGTCGCGTTAGCCCTCGTTAGGAGCAGCTCAGGGTATAGTGGACATTTGGCCACAGAGCGGCATCTGTCAGAACTGCTTGTTCAGAACGGAGATCTGGTTCTTAACTGTCACTGAACATGATAGAGCTACCTAAGGGCTGAACAGATACGACAGCCAGGACACATGAAGCCTGACTACAGGGATGTGTGTGTGTGTGTGTGTGAGTGCGCGTGTGTTGGGGGAGGTGGGGGGCAATGGGTGAGCATTAATCACCGAGTGGGGGGGCAAGGGGGCCAGGCGATCGCAGAGCGTCCGCCTTTCTCCCTCTTCCTCATTCATCATGGGAAGTGGCACACTAATAAACACGTCTCCCTGAAGGTGAGCGAGTAACGGTGATGAATAACGCTGCCGCTTTTGCACGGCTCCTCTCACTCACCCAAGCATGGCTGTTACAGCCATGCAGATCCGGGCCCGCGCAGCCCAAATCGGTGTCCACCGCGCAGGCAGTGCAGCCTGGCACATCTTTAGCCGTGTCATGCACCACCCGCTGGTTGTCCTCCGTGTCAGCAAGCGTCGGGAAAACATTTGAGGCCTGTTGTTCAATTGAACTGAACCCGGACACTTAATCGGTCATTTTAACAAGCTGTATTTTTTACCCATAATTAAACCCACAGGTCCAGAATTTCTACTGGTTCTCATGCTTTCATTTTGAAGTGTGAGGAACGTAGACGTGTTCTTGCAGAATTTTGTAAAGTGAAGGCGAAAAGGCTGCTCGCTGTTAGCTTCCGCAAGGTGTGGCGTTTAAAGTTTGGTAAGAATCAAGCAGTGAGAGGCAATGGAGGAGGTCATGGGGCAGTGACCTGTGCTGGCCTTGTGCCAAGATGGCATCCCTAAACTGGCTTGTGCTGGCAGGAGATAATGTAGGACAGGTACTACCACACCCCCCACACCCTCACCTCCCATCGAATCAGGAAGTCTACACTGCTGAACCACATGCGGAAGCCGCAAACCCATCGCCTAAGCTGTTGCAGTGCACATTCGAGAGGCGAAATTCCTCATGGTTGTCACTCATAGGGACTTAGGGGTCATCCGTGTGAATCCATGCAAACTGGATGCATCAACCATAAAGGTCATGCTGTTTAATGGTCACGTGTTTACTCTATGGCTGGACCTGCGGTGCATACTAATCAAGATAAACATAAAAAATTAAATTTTCAAAGGCATAATATATACTGTAAAGTAAAAGGACAGGACTTTATGATTATCCTGCAAATTAAAATTTTTAAGTACAGTAACCAGAGGCCTATGAAAGTTTTTTTTTATGTGTATGCAACAAAACGATAGTTTTTAACATCTTAACAACAACCAAACAAGACACCTTTTGTTGGGATTAAATGTAGGTTTTCATTCATTTGAAATCAATTCAGCAAATTGCCTCCATTTAACATACTGCCTCGCAACTGCCGCAGTGAGATTCTTATCACGGTAATTACTGTAAATGATCAGGAATGATTAATTATCCATTGGAAGGCCTGAATCTGAGCACAGACACAGTATGTGAATGATGCTGAAGATAAAGGTACTTAATTGCAAAGCGCTTGAGCTCAGAAATTAATTCAGCTGTAACGGCACCGGGTGAGTTCTGTTTTCTTAACTGGACTTGCTGAGACCATGACCACGTCCAGGTGAAGTTCACTTCGTGTATTCAGATGTACCCTTCGGGTGGACAAAACTGGTCTGAGGTGTGACAGTGATGCTGTGGAATTTTCTGAAAAGTTTATAATTGCACTTTAACTGCTAAACTGTCCGGTATAGTGCAGTGAACCGGATTTGGTTTTTGTAGAATGCAGCCCTTTCGATCAACATTGCAATCGTTCCCTTAATTTTTTTTTTTTTTTGTAAATGAAACAGTTTGAGCTGTATTTCCACCGCACAGTAACAGATACCAGAAGACGACAGATAAGTGCACGTCACGTTGCACAAACACCTACCCATGGAAAGATGTATATCGTAGATGTAGTGCTTGTGTACAGTATAAGTGCATCACTCTTGTTTTGTGAATGCACACCATGACAGACCCATGGGCCTTTCTGTGTTTTTTCCAGATCTGTGGGCCCTAAATCAGAGAGGCTGGCAGGGTGAACATGTGCTCTGTGCCCTTTCCCCCCTTCCGCAGCCCCAAGAGGGCCCTGGCTTTTTAGCGTTCACTCTGTGGTATTTTTACCAGGGCTTGCTGCTCGCAGTTTGTGCTCAGAGCCCAGGAGACGCGCCCGGCACGCCAGGCGGATCGGCCGCCGGCCCCGCGCGGATTGTTCGCCGTATTAGCGGGGAATCAATCTTGGCCGCTTATTGATAGGGCCCGCTCCGTTTCCAGGGGGGCCGCAGGCTGTCTGAGGGAGGCCGCGGGTGCATCAATCACGCGGTCCCGCGCGGAGCGTTCCCGCGCACCTCCAGCTCCAGAAATAGATCAGCGGTGGGGCTGGGCACAGACTGACACCGCACTCCCACCTCCGCGGGATATTCACTTTACGAAACTGTCTCACAGTTGCTGGCATCAATAATACCGGCGCCAAGTGGGTGCCCCCCTTAGGGAAAGTGGCCTTGCTTTCCAGCCGCCTTGGACCGTGAGGAGGCCAGCATTTGTCACGGAACGCAAACAGTTAAACAGCTTATCATTTATAATCAGATGTGCCTGCTTCTAGGAAGAGATGCCGTCAGGAGTAAACTGATGAGGTCTGCAATCCCTCCGGGTGTTTTGGCTGAGAAAGGTGGGGGGTGGGGGGTGGCCACAGTGGAGCCACTGATGTCGTCCCTCTCCCTCCTGTGCAGTGTCCCGCTTCCCAAGCCCCCGGCTGACCCCCCGGCTGAGCCGCAAGCGCGCCCTGTCCATCTCGCCCCTCTCGGACGCCAGCATCGACCTGCAGACCATGATCCGCACGTCGCCCAACTCCCTCGTGGCATACATCAACAACTCACGCAGCAGCTCGGCCGCAAGCAGCTCCTACGGGCACCTGTCCGTCGGCGCGATCAGGTACGCCACTGGGGGCTCGGAGGGTCACAGCCGCCGTCGTTCGTAAATGTACGTGAAAAGCAGACACGAAGTCGCCTGCACTGTGCAAGGAAACTTCTAAAACAAAGTTAAAATTTGAAAGTAGAAGTTGTGTTGTAGTTACATTAATATTCTTCGTACACCCACACACCATGTTCTGTTGTATCTAAGAGAATATGTGTCTGTCTCACATTGGACTTCAATCAGGGATCCAGGTTTTTACCGGCAGCATTGAGCAACATGATGAGGTGTTGACTAGACCACATGGTCTAAGTGTCACGCATGGTTTTGTCTGAAATATCTCTTTGGGCGACCATTAGAAAGAACATGTGGTGATGCGTGTGACCACCGTGTCATTCTCATGTCCGAACAGCCCGTCCTTCCCCTTCCCGCATCCCATCAATCCCGTGGCCTACCAGCAGATACTGTCCCAGCAGAGGGGCTTGAGCGCTTTCGGTCACGCGCCACCCCTCGTCCAGGCCCCGCCCACCATCTCCGCCCGGCAGCACCCACTGGGTCTCTCCACGCTACCGCCTGCTGCTCACAACACCGCCGACTCCAACAAGGTGAGGCGTTGGGGTACGCCCGGTCTACGGAGACATGGTTGATTAAGCTGCCCTATGGGGAAAATTTGAGCCTAATCCCAGCTGCTGAACTAATACCAGGACACAATGCTTGTTAGTACACTTGGTGGTTTTGGTTTGAAGTTGTGACTTATTGCACAAGAAGACTAAAGAGTAAGATCCACTAATGTGTAATGTGGACGAGTTCAGCCAACAAAAAAAAAATCCGATTTGAAACCATACGATAAGGTCTGCTGGTTATAGCTGGAATTTCCAATACAGTAGACCGTATGCTGTCTAATTTAGTCAGTTTTTCCACCGTTTAATTTTCTCCGAAACGTTAGCAGCCCAGCGCGCTTGTTTTCTTTTTGCATTTCGAGTTTCGAGTCGCCTCCGCCGTTCGCTCTGAAGTGGCTTCTCATCAATTGCCCCTCGCTCTGTTGTGGTTCCCGCTGTTTTGTGTGCAGTCTGCACGATGACAGCGTACGTGGGCTGGCCCCCGCTGAAGGTAAACTCGGCGGGCAGAAGTGCAGGACGGAGGGCGTAGCCGCCCGCCTACGCCAGCCCGCAGGGCCCTCGCTGCTGCTCGTATTCCAGTCCACAACAAACGCAGTGCGACGTGGAGGCCGGGCCGAGACCCCGGCTCGCTGATCAACAACACATTTTCCTGGGTTATTCAGGAATCACAGTCAAAACTACTCAAAACACTGTGCCTGGAGCTTCATGCCACACACAGTGGCCCGTACCCAGTGTCCGCTCAGGGTCTGCACGCTGCCTGCAAAGAGGCTGGGTAATCCTATCCATCCTTTTAGACCCAAACTCTGAAAACAGTTTTTTCTCTGTCTGAACTGCCCGAAATGTTGGCCCGTTTGGGGTTGGAGCACAGGCATTTAGCAGTGTCAAAAGCAAACATAGACGCTGGACTTGTTCCAACACGTCTTTCTACGAATCCCTCTTCCAGAATGCCAGCAGTGACTCTGCTGTCAGCAGCACGGTCAACCCCATGGTAACGAAGAGGTCAAAGGTCAAGACAGAGGTAGATGGCCCTCGACCAGCTTCTCCTTGTTCTCAGGTAAGTGACTTCAAGTTTCCAGGCACGCCTTCACTGCAGCTCCGGTCTCACCTTTCAGTGGATTGATTTTCAGGGCTGCGCTACAAATTATAAACGTGTTTATCTTTCCAGATCCGCTTAATTAGTGCCAAGCTCTTTTAAGTACTGTGTCATTAGACTAAACTGTGTCCTTATCCAGGGACACAAATAAAGTGATTAAAACGCTTTTCGGGGATAATCCAAATAAATAAACAAAATGAAGTGTAAATATACAGTGTGCAGTATATATACACAGTACAACCAGCGCAGATTCCTTCACATCTTCATAAATAATTTCATCAGTCTTGCTAAAACAAATTAGCCTCAACCAAAAGAATATGCCTGTCACATCCTGTATATACTAAGAGTGTGCTGTTGAACTGGATTATATAAATCAGAAGTTCATACAGTGTTATGTATATACAGTCTCAATACAGCAGTGAAATGTAAGGTGACCTTTTCACACGGGGTGCCTCATTCCAGCCTAGTGCCAAACCATAAAAATCAATACATCACTCCACGTGAAGTTCTTCCTTTTTAGTAATTTCAGACCCAATCTGTCTCTTCTCCACAGCCTTTTTTCCCTTTCTCTAAAGTCCGTAAAAAGTAAAACTACATCTCTGGCAGCTTTTTTTTTTTTTTAAATACAGCATCCCTACGTCCTGTTACTCACAAGCGTCATTTTTCGAGAAAAACTCCATTCTGACCAATGGCACATCACTGGGCCCAGAGGAGCGGCCAATCCCCTGGCTCCGATCTCTTCACGCGATGAGAGCTTTGCGTCCATTCACATGCATTTCCCCCCTTCCCTTCCTTGGTTGCGGCAAACTGTGCCAGCGCACTTTGTTTTAGTGAAATATTGGCTGTCCGTTACTGTCATCCGAAGGGGCTCCCTTACGCCCCCCCCCCTTGACGAAGCCATATCAGAGGCAGACCTCGGCTTGATGCATGGGGCCGGCAGCGAGCGGCATCGTCCTGGGGCCTGCAGAATTGATGAGGACGGCACTCGGGGGCGGAGATGAAGATGCTGTCGTCAGCAGGCTGGGGGCGCGGGGAAGGGAAAGGGGGTGCTGTGTGTGTGTGTGTGTGTGTGTGTGTGTGTGTGTGTGTGTACACGTGTGCATGCCAGGGGGTGGAGTAGGAATGCCGCCAGCACCGCAGTCTGGGGGGACTCTTAGAAGCCCCAGGAGTCAGGCTGTTATCGAGGCTTTTTTTTTGAGGAATGCCATTAACTGTCACATGGAGACCATCTACACCAGTTAAATTAATATCCCTTAATCACAGACTCAGAGCAAAACCATGGGAGTGGGGCAGTGTTTGAAAGCAGTGATAAAACAGAAAACATTTTTTCCCGTCTCCCACATTAGAAGGGTTTTAGCCTTTTAACTTTTAAAAAGAAGCCGGCACGGCTCGCGCAGTCTGAGCACGCTCAGCTCCTGGCATGGCAGCTTGCATGCGTGTAGTACAGTAAAAACACAATGTATGCCTTCTTTACATTGCAGTGTTTACACATGTGCAACTTTGGCTGTGCAGAAGGGATAAACCACAAAGGAGTGTGTGGTTATATGAAAACAGTCACATTGCTTCAGCCTGAGGTCACCCCGACGCCTGGAACTGTTATAAATAGCTCTACCTGTTAGCTGCTATAATTGTCTGTGACGTACTTGTTACGGTTTTGCTTTGATAGCCGTGGGCTCTGCTCCGAGGCTGTACTTGGGGCAGGGAGCAGTGCCCTTCTGACCGTGACGTGCCTGTGCAGGACAACTTGGTTGGACTCATTGACATGAAGGAGGACCTGGACAAGGACGAATGCAGGCAGGAGCCGGAGGCTGTGTACGAAACACAGTGCCGCTGGGAGGGCTGCTCCAAGGAGTACGACACCCAGGACCAGCTGGTGCATGTAAGTTGCTGCCCGAGGACACGCACATGCTCAGAGCGAACGGGCGCGCGTAACCCTGCTGTGTGGTTCATACCCCCCCCCGCCTCCCCGCAGCTGCTGCTAACTGCCACTCCATGGTCGCTTTGTGAACAGAAGCCAAAAAAAAGCAACACTAGATACCAGCAGTACTTCACCTGTCCTGTTCTGAATGATGCCCTGCATTGCATTGTGGGATAGCACAGCATTTTCCACCTCTCTGGAAAAGACTAGATCAATCACAGCGTCAAACTTAAGCACATCACCCAACAATTTTGAACATCTGGTTGGTTTAATGTCTTGTTGCCTTTAGAGAAAAAAAAAACACCAAATTAAAACCATGCTTTTAAGACAAGTAAAAGACACTGTCTGAGCTTGGATTAGTGAGAAAGAACTCTAGAAATGCAGCTGTGTCAAAGGGGGTCATACTGACACCTGACCTCTAATGCTGAGGGCAACCTGACCTTTAACCTCTGTGGCTCAGAGCAAATGTGTCAAAGCTCCAGGAGCTCTGAATTCCCCGGCACCTCGTTTAGTGTTTCAGAGCGACGGGATTAGCAGGAAAACCTTCGCCCACCGACTCACGGAGCCCACGTGTCAGGTCAAGACTGGACTGCAGGCTCAGGGTTTGACTGTGGGCTTGCATGAGGGTGACTGTTTAATTCCTCCCAGATTCAGTCTGTGACTGTCCATCTGGGGCCCTGCATTCTGAGCTGAGACCCTTTCACCTTCTCTGTCTGAACTGAGGCAAGCCAAGACTAGCTCCAATCTCAGACTTGCTCTTTTCACTAACTATACACACAAACACAAATTCCCTTCTCATCAACCCCCACTCAGTCTACTCTTCAAAGTATTTAGGTGTACAGGCTGAGTGCTAAGTTTCAGTGGGGTGTAACTCTGCACTGTGATAACAGTACACTCTTGGAAAACCTTCTTTTTTTATCATTCTGTTAATTCGTCTGTGCATATTACATGTACGGTGTGAATGACAGTTCCCACCAGTGTGTTTTACTGTGAAACAGATAACAAAATCCCAGTGAACCACTTAAAAACAGTTCTGTTAATGTTTTGTTGTTGAAAAGAGCTTGTTTAGTGAATTTACTGGCGTGCTGTTGAGTGCGTGGAATACTGTCGTGGCAGTATGAACTAGGTGAGACGATGGAAAATGTACTTATTTATTAATGGTTATTGTGGGTGGAGCTACCTGACAGTATGGTAATGAAAGTGGGAATGAAGGTGTAAGGTCAAAGGTCACTTCATATGGAAGAAGTGTTTCTGTGCCCTTTTTATGGCTCTGGATTTAACTGCTTTAAAAGGTTTTGCAGACGTGTAGATGATGTGAAAGCTTCACATTTTTCTTAAGAAATAGATTCTAATTAAGTTATTGTATGTTAACATATAATAACGTCATTAGAATATTGTATGTTAACATATAACTGTAACAATAACTGTTACAATAACGAAGTAATTCAGTTAATTTCCTGTAGATATTTGGTGATGGCTGTACATGTGATTAAATAGGAGATAAAACATGGTTTGGTTTAAATTCTTTTCCCTATTATTAAAAGTCTGAGCCACAGACTGATGTTGCCTGATAAAGATACGTTTAGAGGAGCCAGTGGAAAACATCTGGAAGTCATTAAGGGCTGCTGTGGTGCATGTTGGTCTGATTTCTGGCACCTGAGTGACAGAGCTGCCTCACCACGTGGCAGTTCTGGGCAGCTGTTCCCAGCGTGAAGTGTCTCATCAGGGGGGTGAGCTTCAGTGGCATTCCTGGGCATCGCTGAAGAGAGCTGAGGAAGGCAGGGGGGGTCAGTAGAGGGGGTGGTGAGTAAAAGAGGTCTCAGTGACAGGGTGGCACACAGCAAGGAACCCTCAGAGCCAGGGTGGCACAAAGCAAAGAGCTTTCAGTGACAGGGTGGCATACTGCATAGAGCCCTCAGTGACAGGGTGGCACACTGCAAAGAGCTCTCAGCAACAGGGTGGCACACTGCAAAGAGCTGTCAGTGACAGGGTGGCACACTGCAAAGAGCCCTCAGTGACAGGGTGGCACACTGCAAAGAGCCCTCAGTCAGTACTGTAATATTCAAGATAAGCAGTAACTGTATACTAAATGTTTTTTTGCCTTGTGTGTGTGTGTGTGTGTGTGTGTGTGTGTGTGTGAATGTGAGAGAGAGCAAGGGATCAAGCAAGGGACAGACAAACACACACTTAAACAGTCATGAATATTATTCCATGTTTAGCATCCTGTGATGTGAGCTTGAATTTGTTTGTGTAACACACAAATTTGTTTCAAGATCTTTATTGTCCTTCTGTAAAACACAATAAAACTAATGGTTGTAACACCTCAGTTGATGCCAGACACATAAATTACAATAAATACAGTTAACAGTTAATTAGTTAGTTTCCTGATTGTAATTTAAGCCATAGACAGTAATAGGTCTGGGCCTGCTGGACATTTATGGGATGTCTAGGACCAGGGCCTAATTAAGGACTGTAGTAAGAAGCGTATGGGTAGTATATCTGCCTTTCATTGCAGAGTGGTTCTACAAGCTCTTACGCAGCAGAACATAGGAAATGTTCAAGCTGAAAAATACCTCAACTCTACATCGTTATTGTTATGGGTGGATACTCACCACAAACCTGCAACAAAAACATGCTGGTGTGCTTGGACAATATGTACTTCCTTGTGTGAGAAATGATCTGGAAGAGCCACATGTATATATTTTAAATTTTCTGAGAGAGGGACAGAGCAGAATTCCTTTAATTAAAGAACAGGAGCTTAATTGAGACCTCAGTGAAAAAGCCCAGCTTCCGCCTGCAATATCCGCAGCACATGGGCACCGCCGCACGTCCTTTTATTTAAGTGTGACAAATGGAAACGCGCCATCAGCTTTGATTGATGACTTAGCTCCCTGCCTCAGATGAATGGCTTCTCTGTCGGAGGCCTTAATTAGGGGGCTGTTTTCACAAGGCCCCATTAGCAGAAGCCTTTGCAGACGCAATGCTCCCGTTACCAAGGTCCGCGCGCCACCACAGCGCCGTGGAGCAAAGTGGCGGCCCGACTCAGAGACTAAACACACGGAGGTAAATCAAAGGTGTGTGTAGTACACAACGGTAAGGCGATGGCTGCCCCGTGGGCCGAAGTGAAGATCGGTGAAGTCAGGATCTGCGTGTTCCCTGCCCCCCAGTAGATCTGCACTAAGGTGGTTTGCCCCCCCCCCCTTCTGCTGTAGCACATCAACAACGACCACATCCATGGGGAAAAGAAGGAGTTTGTGTGCCGCTGGGAGGAGTGCTCACGGGAGCAGAAGCCCTTTAAGGCGCAATACATGCTGGTGGTGCACATGCGACGGCACACGGGGGAGAAGCCACACAAGTGCACGGTGAGCGGCCGTTAGCCACGCGCCGCCAGAGCGCTGCTGCACACACCCACGCGCACACACGTGGCATGAGAACATGTGTGCTGAAAGCACAGAGCAGGTCACAAAATGCAGCCAGAGTAAAGCTAAAGAGGACAATTAGTGAACAGCAGAAGTTTTTAGTGTCGGGAAAGAGTCCGCATGTGTGTGCGCACATTTTTAGGATATTTTTTAACTGAGAGTTTTTTTGTAACTGAGAGTTATTACATACTATACAGTATATTGGTGCAACTTGTGTTCACATTTTCCAGTGGAACTTTACTCCCAAATGAATGTCAGGTTCAGAGCTGCTAGGGTAAAACTCTAGCAAGAAATCAGACCCATTTGGTAATTTCCAGAGTGACAGCATTTGCACATATCCTATATGAAGCACATTATTTTTTTAAGATATAAAAGCTATTTAAAGAGGTATTCGTGCTTTTAAATCAGCTTTTCAAGTTAATTTAATTTCCACCAGTACTATATCAGCTACTAATTACCAGTCTTCACTGTCTAACTTTTTACCAAATTGGCAGAATAGCAAAAGAAAACCCAGAAAACATGCATTAAGTTTGACATGGAAGATGATCTTGTTTCAGTATTGAAGTATAGGGAAACTGTGGGTATTCATATTGCTTTGTGGCTCTGTGCACACCCCTGCCATATCACCTTAATGACCTCTGTCTTCCACCCCACAGTTTGAGGGCTGTTCAAAGGCCTACTCTCGGCTGGAGAACCTGAAGACCCACCTGAGGTCCCACACGGGGGAGAAGCCCTACGTGTGTGAGCACGAGGGCTGCAACAAGGCCTTCTCCAACGCCTCCGACAGGGCCAAGCACCAGAACCGAACACACTCCAATGAGGTACCACGTTTCATAATTTACAGCTTGGGAGTTGCATTGAGATGAACGTTCGTAATTGTGATATGATTGGTGTTCAGCACTTGTGGAGATTTCCACTATATTGGCCATGTTGATGTGTCATCATGGAATTAGCTATTGTTATACAAATTGTGTGCAGGCCCATATGTCAGTAATTAACGTGATATAAATATGGCGCCGCTTATGATATTGTGTTTTGAAGGCGAACACCTAAGCTGGTTTTGCCCTTGTGTTTTCCCACCGTCTGTGCTGGGCATTCTCTCATTTCCCGTTAGCGATAGCTGTGCGTGAGTTTGAGCGATGAGAGCACGGGCCTAACAAGAGGGCGCGGCAGCCCACGATGCATCAGTGGGAAGCAAAGTTGGTCCCCTTGGAGTGGGACCACCTGCGGGTCGCCAATGCTTAATTAAACCTGGAACCGTTTCAGGTCTCCCACCACCCATCAGTAGATAAAAATGAGCACTGGGATCGCCACATTCCATAGATGTGCCGCAACAGTGGCTCTGACTTCATTACACTACATGGGCCATGAATCATGAACACTTAAGGGGGCCAAAATCATCCCGCCACTGCTCAGCTTACATAATTTATATCTCTCATTGGACAGCACGGTTACAACAAGACTCGTCTCAGCTGAACACACGGAGGAAAAATGGAAGTTTAATTCCCGGTAATATATTTGAACGCTGTTTTCCAGTGGAGTAATCATGACGGTTATTCGTCCACACAGAAACCGTACGTCTGCAAGATCCCCGGCTGCACTAAGCGATACACGGACCCGAGCTCGCTCAGAAAGCACGTGAAGACCGTCCACGGTCCCGAGGCGCACGTGACCAAAAAGCAGCGAGGCGACGTGCCGCCTCGCGCACAGCCCCCCAGGGAGAATGGTGAGAACGAGGCCAGTGCCAAGCAAAGTGGCAGAGGCTCAGAGGACAAGCTGGAGAACAGCAGCGCCAACAGAGGCATGGAGGACCAACTGCAGGTCAAGTCCATAAAGACGGAGAAGTCTGTGGTAAGATCACAAACCGTGATGTACACAAATATAAAGATGGAGTACACTTACTCAAAAACTTTAAACATAGTTTTGCATTGATGGAACGCATAAATTTTTTTTAAGTCTCAGAACTTGTGCTGTCACATTGTGTTCCGTTGATGCCAACACGTTACTGTTGCTAGTGTGCCGATCCTTCGTCCCCTTTGAACCCATTTCCCTGGATGCTGCTTGAATGCTTTTTTTCTCTCTTTCTTTATACTTTCCTTACGGACAGACCTTACTGAGGTGAGCATAGCATCAGTTCAGCTTTCACTCGTCAGATAAAATCACTCCGAATACATGCAAAAGAAGTACCAAATTTTTTTTATGAAGTGCTTGCAGACCTCTGCATGACTTGTGGTTTGAGTCATCAGTAAATTTGTTCATAATTTCATGCCTTTCCTCCCATTTTGGGAAGCCACATCATTTACAGCTACAGCCATAATCCTGACATAATGTCCCCATTTCAGTGTGTTTTTTGGTCTGGGAAGGGCCGGTCCACTGGCCACGCTGAAATCCGCCTCTCGATCTTGCTGCTCACCCACAGGTGTATCAGTCCAGTCCTGGCGGCCAGTCGTCATGCTGCAGCGAGCCGTCGCCACTTGGTGGCGCCGCCCTGCACGACCGTGGAGTAGAGCCCGGGGCGCCCGGCGGAGGCAGCCTGGGCGACCTGGGCGGGCTGGACGAGCCCCCCGTCGTGGACTCCACTGTGTCGCCAGGCGCCCCGGCGGTGGGCCTCCAGCTGCGCAGGACGGGGAGCGCCACCCACAGGCTGGAACACCTGAAGAAGGAGAAGCTGAAGACCGTGAGGGACTCGTGCTCCTGGAACAGCCAGGCACCACAGGTGCACAACACCAAGCTGCCTCCCATACCTGCAGCAGGTAAGTGTGCCTGCATACCAGCCTCTCTTAACCACTACAGCTGTGTCTAATATAGCTTCCATACCAGACTATGAGCAATAAATAAATTAAATTTCATACAGAGAGTTCCTGGTTTGATGGTTTAGTTCAGTTTGAGGTATGATCTAGATTTATTTTAGTAGTTAATCTGAGCAAAAATTCTTTACCTCACAAATGCTTGTGTGTGTTTTTTTACGGTTTTATACTAAAACAACTGACATAATGTGGACCTGCCTTGCTCGAAATGAACCGCTGGTTCAAAGCATAAAACTAGTCTGGTTATTAAAGGTGAACGAAAATGACAAACAAATTTTTATTCATATGTCAGCAAGCGCACTGGGTGAGAAAGCGCCTTAGGAAAACGTTATAAGAAATGAACACTTGGTTCTTTTTATGTTCCACTACAATTTTTGCTGAAATGAGTAGAATTTTAAAAGCCGTGACAATTTGTGACAGTTAAATCAGCACCGATAGTATGAATCACAGATGATCCATTCTACTGGAGGAGTGTTTGTTATCAGGCATGGCATTTGAAACAAGCCCAACTGTTTCTGCTTCAGGGTCTTTGCTGGAGGGCTCAGGACTCGGCAGCGCCATGTTTCCTGGCCCGCGTCTCGGCGAGTTGTCCTGCGGCGAGGTGACGGTGTTGAACCAGCTGGGTGAGCGCCGGGACAGCACCGCCAGCACCTTGAGCTCTGCCTACACGCTCAGCCGCAGGTCGTCCGGCATCTCCCCGTGCTACTCCAGCCGCCGCTCCAGTGAGGCCTCGCAGTTCGGCGGCCGCAACAACAACATCAGCTCCGCCGATTCATACGACCCCATCTCGGCTGACCTGTCCCGCCGCTCCAGCGAGGCCAGTCAGTGCGGAGGGCTGCCTGGCCTGCTCAGCCTCACACCAGCTCAGCATTACCGCCTCAAGGCCAAGTATGCTGCCGCCACAGGGGGTGCCCCACCCACACCACTGCCCAACATGGACCGCATGAGCCTCAAGACCCGGATAGCATTGCTCGGCGACTCCCACGAGGCAGGCCCTCACCCCTTCCACAGCCCCAGCATGCCGAGACGATGCAGCGAAACTGGCCCAGGCATGATGCCCCACGAGGTGCCTAGCAACATCCCCCGCCGGGCCAGCGATCCCGTTCGCCGCCCAACTCTGGACCCACTGTCGCTTCCACGCGTGCACCGCTTCAACAGTGTTAACAGCATAAACCCTCCGGCACCTTCTGTGGAACGCCGCGGCCTGTCCCTTCAGAACTACACTCGTTCTGATGGCAACCTGCACAGATACCTCTTCGTTGCCCGACCGCCCAGTATCTCCGAGCACGTGGCGATGGAGACCGGAGACACTGGTCCTCAGAATGGCACCGACGATGACCTGGTGCTGCCGGATGACGTGGTGCAGTACCTGCAGTCCCAGGGTGGCGAGCCCCAGCAGGGCACTGTTCAGTCAGCGTATGCTGGTCACTCTCAGAGCTTCCAGGGAAACACGGGTTCCCAGCAGCAGCAGGCGTTTTATGGCCAGCGTCGCATGGCTGTGGTGGAGGCCAGCATGAGCCCACCAGGGCAGATGCAGAACTCGTGCCAGATGAGCCCCGGATCCCAGGAGCCGTTCCCCAGCTCACCTAGCCTGAACAAAAACAACATGCCTGTGCAGTGGAATGAAGTCAGTTCAGGCACTGTGGATGCCATGCAAGGCCAGATCAAGCAGCAGCAGCAGCAGCTTCTCCGAGGGAACCTAGCTGTGGTCCAGCAGAAGCAGAACTTCGGTCTTTACCAGAACCTTAGCGGAAACCAGCAAGTGGCACAAATGGGTCAGAACCTGGGCCATGGAGCGCAGCAGAGTTATATGCAGAGGAGCCTAGCATCCCAAAGGATGTCTGGCCTCCAGCAGCAGAGGCCACAGCCCGCAGTTCCTGGGCAGGATCTCGGCTCACTGTCAGACTACAGCCCGGACTTCGTGTCCGGCGCTGTGAACGGGGTGCCCAGCCAGCGACCGTCCTGCAGCAATGCGGTGGGAGCCGGTGAGAGAGGGATGCCCACACAGCCAGAAGACGCCCAGGGCTACAGGACGAGGATGCAGGTGGGAGGAAATCAGGCCCATACCACGTTTATGGGAAACCATGGAAACTACATGCAGCCAAACTACACCGTGTCCTCCCGCCAGTGCATGCAGAATGGAAGTCAGGGTTTGATGCAGCCAAGGCCGCCCACGGAACCCAAACCCCTGAGCAGGCAGTACTCTGGGCCAAGCATGGCCCAGCAGCCCGGATTCCCCCAGCAGGCCTTTGGCTCTGAATACAGCCCCTCTGACAGGAGCCCCTCGAGCTCCAGCGGCGTAGGCCACAGCTTCGGCGGAGTCAGCAGGGAGAACAACCTCATGTTCTACAGGGGCCAGATCCACATGTTCGAGCCCGGCAGCAACCTTGACACGCAGATGTCCCCCGCTGCAAACGCAGCGGTTGCCATGGCTTCCCCAGGGGTCAACCAGGTTTCTAGCACAGTAGACTCCGTCCAGGGCGTGGAGCACTCACAGATTGACTTTGATGCCATGCTGGATGACGGGGACCACTCCAGCCTCATGTCAGGCACCCTCAGCCCCAGCCTCCTTCAGAGCCTCTCCCAGAACTCCTCCAGGCTCACCACCCCCCGCAACTCAGTGACGCTGCCCTCGGTGCCCGCAGGAGTCAGTAACATGGCCATCGGAGACATGAGCTCCATGTTAACTGCACTGGCTGAGGAAAGCAGATTCCTTAACATGATGTCTTAAGAGCAGATGTTCCAAAATAGAGGCTGAGAGCGCTTTTTGTGCATTTCATCATTCCCCAGTGGACGATGTAGTGACTGATTTGTTCAAATGCTGAAGTATTTCATTCTATACCTACCAGTATCCTTGTAGGAAAAAGGGAAAAGTACATTTTGGCTTTTTTTTTTTATTTTTATGAAATGCACTTGCCGTTACTGCAAATTATGGAAACATTCAGGAGAACTTCCACATTTAACTTTTTGTTTGCCTCCATTTGTATGTGCGTTGTGTAAAAGTCATGATTTTTAAGATGGCATTTTGTATTTCTTTTAAAAAGCCATACTTTTCATTTTCAGTAAAACGTGGACCAGGGTATATATGATAAGCCAGTGCTCAAACTGACTGTATTACATTTTGAAGGCATTGTACAGACACCAATCTCTCAAAAGTGCCTTGTTATGGTATACTGAATCTGATTATATTACAAGTAAGGGTAACAAGTAACGTACTGTCATGTACAAAAATATACGATGATTAGAAAACCTTTTGTTTCTGTACACAAATATATGCAGTTCTTGCTGTAGGTTATGTTAATTACAATTTAGTATATTTTATACAGGAGGTGCCAATCTGCCACAGATAGTAGCAAAAAAACGTGCCCTGACAAATGTCCCCAGATCGAGCTTTCAAAGCGTTGATTATTTCTGCTTTGAATTCTATGTAGTCCAGACCGCCGTGCTTCCAGGACTGTCACGTGAAGGGGAATGAACAAAAATATGACATGAGAACATCACATCCTCATGTCGGTCCTGAGTCAGATATTACTGCAACCTCAAGAGAACTTTTCTAAGGATATACTGACTGGGAGCTAATGACTCTGGCAAGTGATGGACTAATGACAACAAGAATCCTGCCTTTAAACAAGATTGCACTGGTGAAACCAACACCACAGGAGGGCATAATAACAGATTCTTTGTTATTGAAGTGATTTTTTTTTTTACGCTTCACAGCAATGTCATTGTTCTGGTTATGTACATAGCTTTTGTACATTTTATAAAATACAGTATCGCTGTTTTTTTTCTAACTGATGTTGGAAGTGACTTGCCTGTTCAAAATCGCAAAGCAAATCTCCCGTGAGGCTCAAGGAAGTAAGATCATTTCCAGTACACGCTGTCAACCCCCACCCCCCCCCAAAAAAAAATAGTAGCACAGATGGAAAAACTGGTTTAGAAAGTGGAAGGTTATTTGAGCTTGCTTCTATCAGGCAAACAGCAAATCACAGCAATGTAAAAAATGTTGAAACATGGTGGCCAATACATTATCTTTAATCATATCTTCACACACATCCCATAAATTAATTATAATTTCACATAGTTGACAAATGACCCCCGTGTACGGTGCGTTGCCCAGTGACTTTCCTTCATCGATGACTTTAATAGCAAGCGGCGCAGCACCAAATCAGGGCCTCTGCATAAAGTATTCGGCTTCTCAATCCCTTCTTTTAATCTTAGAGGTAAATTAGTCCTGAGTGATTAAGTAATGCAAGACCAAACTTTGCTCTTTGAAGCTGTCTGTCCCAACAATGCATTTCTTTGCCCAGAGAATCATTTCAGACATCCAAAAGCTGCTGTGCATCTTTCAAAGCAACTGCGTCGCTTTGAAATAGTTTTTGCGTCCCCGTGTGAGGCGCTGGTGGGGCTGCGTTCCCGGTTCTTTCCGAAACCAAGTGAAAAAGGATCCTGCGAAAACACGAAACGCATACACTAAGCAGTTTCTAAAGTTAGCCGGCATGTAGTCCAAAATTAACAATGGCAGATCGGCCCAGAGGAAATTGTTGCAGAAACCACATTAAACACACCACTTGAAGGGAGTGAGGTCCAAGGACCGGGCCTGGGTGTAAGAAGGGGGAACAAATGATTTTATTCTGACAGCTAATTCAGCCAAGGGGCTGCTTGATCCAAATTTACTGATTGCTTTTGCCACTGGAATTCTTTATTCTCTCAGTGAGACGGCGCAGGAAAAACAGCCTGAGGACACGAATTCTCACAGGGCAGAGAACAAGAGGTTAGCGTGAGCTGAGCTGAGCTGCTCGCAAACTTTAGAAAGGGCTGTAATTGCATGACAGCGCTAATGGAATGAGAAATTGTATTTTGATATGTAAATATCTAAGGGTGTGCAAAGATTACACAAAAAAAAAAATTGTTCTAAAATTTTAGTCCATGATCATCCATCAGGCCTTCACACCGGTGACTTTGAAACATGAATGACAGCTAAGAGGCAATAAAGTGACACACAAACGTCTGTTTAATTATTAGACGAGGACAATCGTTTTAACACTGATGCTTACGTTTGTCACATGCCCAGTAAGCAAAAGCACTTTCGGTTCTTCGACGGGACGCGGTAATCATCGGGGAGCGCATCTCTCATTGTAATCACACGCAGGTGCACTGATGAATGATTTCCATTTGTCCCAGTGACTGTGCGCCTATTTTCATTTACACGCTGGAAACGAAACGAATCTCAAGATCCATCCATTCACACAAACGATAATAGCATTCACGGCCATATCAGTCAAACACAGATATATGCTAATGATCAGCATAATGCACTCGCATTACAACATACTGAGCTGTTAAAGAAAATTACAGGATGCAGTCTTAAGCTGTGCAGTGTGCCAAGTATGGATATTTAACACACACGATTTACCTGAATACATTTATGTGTACAGTTAGAGGGAAAAAAAGGCATTTCTTTTTTAACTAGCAAAGCAGGTACAGTGCTACGTGAAAGTGATCCAGCCTAGGGGGGGGGAATATGATGCACAAATCTGGTCAACATTTCAATGAATAAACTTTCACAAACTAGGCAGTAAATAATAATTACTGTGCTGAGTTACTGCATCAGGAAGTGAGCATTGAAACAGTGTGAACTAATGGGAGGGGGTGTATAAAATTACAGCAGAACCTGGAGGTTGAAGAGCACTTCCTGGCTAATTCTCAGCGGTCAACCATATACAACTAGGGTCAAAATTCAGCAATATTTTTTCCTGTGGTCTTCAAACAGACTTGCAGAAAAGAGAGAGCTTTTTCTAGCAGTTGTGGCACATAAAGATACACCACACCACATTAATGAATCCTTTTGTTCATCAA
The DNA here is from genome assembly GCA_025773905.1 of Chitala chitala. NCBI lineage: Eukaryota > Metazoa > Chordata > Actinopteri > Osteoglossiformes > Notopteridae > Chitala > Chitala chitala. The sequence goes on from JABJVR010000031.1 coordinate 1,086,505, forward strand.
TGCAAGCGTGAGCGCTGAGGTCTAGACTTCAGATCTCCCACACAGGCGGACACGGGCTCAGGGAAAGCAGAGGCTTCTCATCGTTCTGCCGTGCTTTCCCACAATCCCCCACTCCTTCGACTCCTCTATGGCCATTTCCCCATCATTAGTTCATCCTCACAACTCCTGCTCCGTCAACAAATGGGATTCAAAGTGGACAGGGAGAGTAGGCAAATTCTAAAAAAAAAAAAAGAAAAAAAAGAATGCAGGCCAACAGAATGAACTGCATGCCCTTTGGAATATCTATAGATTGGTTTTCTCTGTCATCTTAAAATTTCCCCAGCTTGCCTGGACAAAAAAAGTCAGAGTTAGACTGATATTTAGTAGGAGTCTTTTTTGTTTTTCAAGAAAAGAAAAACACATTACAATAAATCCATTTATACAGCTGGATATTTTTACAGACGTTTAGGCACCCTCCTCAAAGGTATAACATAAGAGTTTCTTCTGGAACTTTTATTGTCACAGGTACAGATTTTGTGTCACCAGTGCATGCGTTTTGATTTAGTAAGTTCTGCTACACGTGTTATGTTTCAAAAGCTTCTTAGATGGTGACCATCAAGCATGTCATCATAGACAGCAATGGGAAAAACAATCTCCACTTCCTGTCGCTATGGCAGTGAGGCTAACGAGGGCTTACTAATACACTTCTATTTAGGTGCGCTTGACTAGCCCACTTTTGGTATATGATTTTATCATTTTACCATTAATTTTAATTGTCTTATTTAAACCATGATCCACACAACCAGTTGAGCAGTTTTACAAAAATGTGTTTATTAGCTATAATTTAAAGAATGTCATATGTGTGCTTATGGTTGGCTTGCAGTATTTCACATAGCATCGCTGCAGGGGACGTTAAGTGTACAGGAAGTTACCTCCTCAGTCTGACATCTTCCTTACTGCGAGGGTGGAAACCAAAGAGCATGTACAAACAGGAGCACAAGCATGTCTTAAAAGTCAACGCAGGTAAGCACAGCTCTGTGCTCCTTTGGGTTTTGAGGCATTTGAGAAAAGTGAAGTCAGAGGGATTAGCAGGATGGTATCTAGTGTTACCATTCAGTCAAACTGTTTATTTGCTGACCTGCATGCAAGTGAAGACCAAGTGCTAAGAACTACCCCCTCCATACACCCCCACCCCCACACAAACAGGTCAATTCATTGATCAGCCACCTCAAGCAATTTTAACTGTGGCTTCTCCTCGAGACATGCCCCCTACAAACAAAGCCAGCAATGTCTCCTGCTGTTACATATAACATGTGGCACCAGTATCAAAGATATGTAGGAAAAACTGGTGTGAAATTTATTTTGGCTTTCTTTGATCCCCAATTTCACAGACCTATCCAAGGGTTTTTTTTTTTTTTTTTTTTTTAATTAAGAGCTGGTTTGGTACGCTCCGCAATCAGGCCCAGCTGGAGCTGGACAATGGGGGCCTTATAGCTGTAAGGCCAGGACACTTATCAGTCATCGATCGGAAAGGAAACAACACATCAAGAAGGCATGGATTTAAAACGCACTTTGTGACTGTTGAGAGAACATCGGGGCAATCTGTTGGAATGATATGGAATGTATAAAAATTAAATTCCGAACTGGAGCTGAAATAGAAATTTTATGTTTAACTTCATGATGTCATTTTATACATTTGTTATTTTTGGTTGAATTCTCAAAGAAACATTAACACAAAATAATTAGGAAGAAAATTGAATTTCATTTTTAAATTTGGCATTCTGAAAGCTTGAATGAAAGAAAAAAAAAAACATTACTATTCAACATTTTAGCTCAGAGACGAAAACTATTAGGTCCTGTGCACAGGTCTTAATTCTTTTTTGGGCCTGCAGGTTTAATGACTGTAATCTGAAGTGCGACTTTTAAGGTGAAGAAATGAAGTGGCTTCTGCTCTTTGACCTGTGAAGGCAGGTCAGCATAATATATAGGGTTCGTCAGCTTGACGTCGGGGGGCCGTTATCACACGCAGGGCGGATGCACGAGCATCAAAGCCTTGTAAAGCGTAGCGTGGCGTATTGAGGTCAGTGAGTTATGACCCCAGTGGTGGGACACCCCCTCCGTTGGCATGGCCTTCCTGCTCAGCAGCCCACTGGCTCCAAAGAGGTGGATGAGGGAGGTGGGTCTTAGTTTGTCATGCTGAAGCCCCTGGGCTCTCAACTTGACCCTTGACCTCCAAGATCTGTCACTAGAGCAAGATGAGGCCAAAGGCTCAAAGGGAAGAAGAGAAGTTGCCAGCAGCTCTCATGAGCACCTCTGGAATTTTGATCCAGCTGCGAAATGGAAGCTTACGATTGGCCGCTCTTGCTAAATTCAGCAAAAGCTCTCCACTCCTCTCCCCACTCCTGCTGCCGAGAGCTGCAGACACTGTCCACTCTTGATGTAGTCAATGGAGTGCTGCTGATGTTTCTTCATCCTTGACAATGTGAACCAAACAAGACAATGCAAAATGATTTACGTCAACACTAGCCACTTTCTACCCTGATATATATGCTGCTGGGAGAGATAAAATGCCTGAAAGCTATTGGTGGATTATGTTTCCTTCATGCAGTTGTATGGCTAGACTGGAATTCTGAGACATCTGAAGGAAAACATAGATGGACAGAGATGTTGGTCCTTTAAGCATGATTCCAAAGTCAATATCCAATCTCATAGAAGGGAGGATTATTCTTTATTAACCTAAAACCAGATGCAGAGAAGTTTATCATGGCAATAGACCTGAAATTATTAGATCATCATCTGCAGAAAGATGGACTTTGCCAGACAGTGGAGCCACAAAAATTATTCCTGTGCACCTATTTTTTGTTTAAATATTGAACAGACACAGAAATAAGTGACTATGAAACTATAGCATTGGAGGAATGGCCCATCAAGAGAGAGGGACAGTGTAAAACAGAACTGATACAGCAGCTGAAGGCCACCTCAGGTCAGGGGAACCATGGAAGTGGCGGGCAGGATTCCAAGTCTTGTCCTGAGGAGGACAAGGAAAAGCCCTGCATGATTATCAGACAGCGGCCTGCAGCCCTAATAAAGTTATTACATATGCCACATGCAAAAAAGATAGGATTTTCCACTCGGATCAAGAGGGGAAAAAAAAAAAAAAAAAAACATTGTCACGGGGGCAGCTGGCAGTTGAGAGAAAGACATCGCACTGTAAATTTCTTGATGGTTCATTCATTACTATTATAATAGCATCTAGACATTTCCTCTGAAAGGCAGCTCCCTGCTGACACCAAAAGACAAAATCAATTTAAGAATGAACTCAAGCCCCCTGTCAGCACTGAGCTCTGCCCACTGTCATCCAGGCTGGTCATAATATGTAGAGATTAATAATATTTTTTTTTCCCTATACAATTTGAGCGGCATTAGACAATTACATTTTGAAGAGTGTAATTTCATGACCAGGGCATGCATGTTGTTTGCAAGATTAAACTGACTTGTTTCACGAGGAGAAACGGCAGCAATGGAATGAACATGCAAAAAGGAGACATCTCAGTGCATTTTTACTCTCAATCTCCCCCTTTGAGCATCATTGCCAAAATTCCCCCATTCCTGATATTGCTTCTGAGCAGGGCGCATCAGAGCTATGGCAACTCTAATTTGCATGTAGCTGAAATAGCCAAGGGCCCCGGGGATCGCCTTGGGCCTTTCCATGAAAAGCTCTCCAAGCCGCCACCTGACTAGAGAACTGCAACTGCCAAAGTTCTAATACCCGACATCTCTGTCCATGGGTATCAAGAGAACAGAGGAGGTTTGTTTTTATGTTGAAAATGCATACTTGCAGTTTGTGTTTTAATGACCCCTCTTACTGTTCACCTGTGCCGTTACCCATGTAGTGCTCCTTTTTGTTTTTAGTCTACAGGCAACTATTTGTTTCAATTTTTCTAATTGTTTCTGAAAAACATCAAGTACGGTAACAGCCTTGAATTAATCTTAACAAAGATGCACAGTGGTTATGTCATGTCACCTTTCTGAAAACCACTGCTGGTTTTTGGCTACGTGATCTTCTGCCTGCAGCAGTGAGTCATCACCTTCAGCTGAGCATCCAGTGCCAACCCACCATCAAGTCTTACCTGCAAACAACCAGTGGAGAAGAGTGCAGAGAATGTTTCCAAGCACAAAAACAGTGAGAGGTGCCAGGAAGCAGGGATAATGCAGAAGCAAACCTCATAAAAAGCAGGTAGAGCGGTGTGTAGGGGGGGGAAAGAAAGAAAGAGAGAGAGAGAGAGAGAGAGAGAGAGAGAGAGAGAGAGAGAGAGAGAGAGAGTCAGGCTATATAAACACTAAACACGCTGATCATAAACAAAAACAAATTTCTAAAATAGAGAGAAGCTGATTTAATTAGTAGCAATGGCCTGATTGTGGCACAAGCTACTAGTTTGTCTTCCTTGTGGTCTCATCCAGTGGTGCCATGAGACTTAAGGGAATAGGGTTGCCCTCTTGTGGCCAAGCAGACATATAGCAAACAAGGGTGCACGGATCCATCAAATGCTTGCTGTATCTACTTCAACCTCCCAGATTTAATAAAAAAATTAGCTACATATTATTTTCACATAAATTCCAGGCATAGAGGACCTTGGCATATAGGACCCATACAAATAAAGTCTTAACACATAAGATTTTATCGACTCTGTAAATAATGTATTTTTAAACACTCTCTTATTTTAAAAATTTCAGCTTCCAGTTAGGGACTTATTTTTATAAGTTTCCATACGAGTCCAATAGATTTCCCTCAACAGTCACAAAGTGCATAAAATGGTGGAACAGTGTAAATTATATTTAAATACCAAGGCAGCCAGTGTTTACAGGAGATTTTTAGCTGAAGCATCAGTATCCCACCCATGACATGAACCTTCAAACAACCAGCGTGAGGTTCAGAGGGCTGGCCATGAGGAATCCCTGAGGCCTGGTTCCGTGGGCGTGCCTGAAAAAGAGAAAACCTTAATGCATGACTGCCTTTCACCATATTATTATCTGGAAAAAAAATTACAGGCTAAAAATTATGTCTTTGGTGAAACATAGAATGGCTAAATAAACGTACAAAATTCAGGGACTATGAGTGGAAGCGATTTCCTTTACATTGCTGAAGAATAAAACCCAGAAAAAATGGGGTTCGCTCTGAAGAACGGTTGCTTGTGTTTTGTCTGTTGATAGAAATGGGTTCCTAGACTCAAGGGGAAAGTTTTCTTTTAACATTGACCCTTTTAAAAAATTTAACTGATAATGATAAGGGTTTTTCACAACCGTTATTTAATTTTAGCAGTAAATGTTTTATTGTGTTGTGTGGGAATGCTTGCGTAAACACTGTTACTTTGCAGCTTTCTTTGACACGGAGTAACTGGAGGTCTGTTGTCTATAACATATTGAGGAAATAAAAGGTGTGCAGAAAAGAATGTGACCTGGTGGGGAAGACATGTAAAATGTACACAAAAATGCTGTGAATCAATGAGGTATGCAACATATTCATCCATCCATCCATCCATTTGCTTTACCACCTTATCCAATTCAGGGTTGCAGGAAGCCTGGAGCCCAACCCAGGAGGAGCAGGGCACAGGGCAGGGGACACCCTGGGCAGGGTGCCAACCCACTGCAGGGCAATGGCATTTATCAGTGAAGATATTTCTAAACTTCTCAGCCAGTGGAGTCTTAGCTGCAAACCTCATTTAAAAAACCTACATTAACTTACAGCGCTGGTCAATTTCAACTGCTGCAAACTGATCCACAGACTTTAAAAAATAATGTGTTAAGCAAGTGAGATAAACCTGCAGAATCTACCCCAAAAGGGTATCATTTTCAGTGCTGACCAGCTTGAAATAAAGCGTGGTTGCTGTAGCACTAAATCTTTTTATTTTTCGAAAGACTAAAAGCCAGGTTTGTCGCTCTCGGCGACATTACGGTGACTTGAGATTGTGCATAACAAATTACAGCCAGCACGGAACACAGTCAAAACTGTTGTAACACTTCAGGAAGAACAAGATCTTCAACTGCTTCACAGCCCACTTTCGCTCTGAGCTAATGTTTGCTCACTCCCAGTTAGCACCCAGCTTCTAAATGTCAGTTACTGCTCGCGTTCAGGCAGTTAGCGCTAATCTTCTTCTCTGCCGCCAGCTTCGCTCGCTGTGATGTACATGTCAGCACTGGGGGTATAAGGGAGAAACCTGACTCCTGACAGACCAATCAGGGCCTGTCAGCAGAAGTCTGGCGGAGGCCCGTAATGTGGGTTCCAGAGACCGGAAAGAATGAAAATATGGGTGACGTTCTAATCTGAAGGCCTTGGACAGGCCCACATGCAGTCTGTAGTTTATGACCTTCATGAGAAACCTATGGTGGCTTGCTGTCTTTGAGAATGAAGTGCAAAGGTGGGCGGAATTGAACAAGAAACTAAAAACCAACTAATGCGGAAAAGCCTTTTAGTTGTTTAGTATCTGTGGTGTGTTTACTGGGTTTTTGAAGAGGTTCTTGACTGTAAAGGACTTTTTCGAGTGTTTTGAAGGAACTCCATGCAAATACAAAAAAGGTTAATATTAAAGAAACCCAACTATACAAATAATTTGAAATACCAATTTACTAGCAATCATGAGTGAGAGTCCCAATGAAAGTGAAATTTGATCAAATACGTACATATGCAATTATACGATCAATGCAAAGAGCAAACATTTTAAAAGCAACATTATACTAAACCGTATGTGCTTCAGGTAAAGTATAACAGCTTAAAGATAATGTTCTACAGAATTTGCTCATCCTGTTATCAGGACGGCCATGGTGCTACTTCAATGTTGGTGGTACTGTTAACACCAATGGGAGAAGCATGAAGCCCATGATGGCAAAACAGATATCTTCTGTCTCGTGGAATTCCATGACTTCCAGAGGTCATACTGTGTACAGGAGAGCCTCTGTCTTAGACTGTAAAGCCTGGCTTGCCCCACATCAAAAGAGGTATATATGGTGCGTGGTGTGATGAAACAGATCACTTAGAAGTCAACCATTTCCCAACCTCTGTGCCTCTCTACACCCCCAGCTTCCTGGAGAATTAGGTCCTGATGACACACAAGAGATAAGGGGCTTATTGCATTATATTCATTTAATACAGACACATCAGCGATATCTATTGTTTATCACTAGTAAGCAAACAACCAACAATAACATGAGTCACAGTTGTTCATTTTTGCAACCTTATGCAGATTTTAAAAATACATCCCCCTTGCTATGTGTACACAAATTCTTTTCTGTGTATCTTTATATCTGTGTTTTCTTTTGAGGGCACCTGTGTGTTTTGTTTTCTGCTATGTTTGTATGTGTGTGTGTGTGCGAGTGCATGCATGCACGTGCACACGTGTACCCGTCCGGCGTGTACGCGTTTAGTCGAGTGAGTGTAATGCGAGGGTGGTTCTGCATGAGCCCGCGTGCCTCTGTGCCACAGGGTACACAGCTTTACGAGGAATGCTAAATCAAACGCTGGGGTGAGGTTCAGATCCACTGGCAATGGGCTCCAGCTGCACGCAAACCCAGTCCCAGCTGCGGCCCGCGTGACCTGCTGCAGATGACAGCCCCCATCCATCCAGAGCGGCAGCATGCCCTCATACAGGAAGCCCACCTTCATGTGGGCAGGCCGCGCCGTTGGCCCCCGTGACCACCGATTCGCCGCCCGGTGGGGCTCCCTATCCTCTCCTTATCAACGTGCAGTTACTGGAGGGCCTTGAGAGCCCGTCTGCACAGGAGTCTGTCAAAACACAGCACAAAATTTACTGTGGTGGTTTGGGAGGCCATCCTGTCAAAAAGAGACTCTAAATCATGCAGCACAAGGGTAGAGCTCAGCTCACAGGATGTGCAAAACAACCGAGCAGGGAGAGGCCATGCTTGTCAAGCAAGCCTGCAAATTCCACTACCTGTAATAGCCCTGTATCATGTGCCCAGGAGTGCCCAATGCCCCACTTTTCCAAAGAGGAAACTGCAAACATACATCGACCCCAAACCAAAAAAGCAAAAGCTTTTTCTCTCAACACAGCTAGCATATATTTACTTTATACACCTCTGCACTCTCTCTCTCTCTCTCCCTCTCTCTCTCCCTCTGTCTCCCCCCCTCTCACTCTCCCTCTCCCTCTCCCTCTGTCTCTCTCTCTCCCCCTCTCTCTCCCTGTGTCTCCCTCTCTGTCTCTCTCTCCCTCTCTCTTTCTCCCCCCCTCTCTCCCTCTCTCTGTCTCTCTCTCCCTCTCTCTTTCTGCCCCCCTCTCTCTCGCTCTCTGGCTCTCTCTCTCTCTCTCTCTCTCTCCCGGGAGCACACACGCTCACACCGACAGGCACACACACG
>JABJVR010000031.1:1097065-1123051 GCA_025773905.1 Chitala chitala
CTTTCTCTCTCTCCATCTGTATTGTTGACCACCTATCTCTCCCTCTCTCTGTCTCTCTCTCTCTCTCTCTCTCTCTCTCTCTCTCTCTCTCTCTCTCTCTCCCATGCGCACACACGCTCACACATACATGCACACACAGTTCTACTTCCAAACAAAATAGGTGGTTTTCTCACTCATTCAGTGACTAGTTTTAGAGTTTCCCATTTCACCTCTGAAGCTCTCCACATTCTGCTCATGTTGATCCATGTGGACACAGTTGTATGAATCATGTTTCACTTAAACATTCAACTGTCATCAGCAGAGAAAGACTTGCCTTGTATTTAACGCTTTAAATAACCACATACTGAGTAAAAACTTTGGAAAGTCAAGAGGATTTTAATATTACGCTGATAATAAAGTCTATGTACAACCTCTCCTTTGGGCTGCTTAAATGCCCTCTACAGTGTGCTATTTGTCAAATCCTTCCAGAGATGTTTTTACAGCAATTGTTGAGAGTGTGCCAAGATTGAGAGAAGCACACAGTGGAATAATTGATTTGCTCCATATATACAGCTTTCAAGGATACAAAGACCAACTGTGCACAGCAGTACCTTGGACACTATTCTGACAAAAATTGCCATCCTGAACTAGCCCTTACTTTCTACATGGATTTAGGGTATGAAAAAACACTTTAGGTGTTTAATCTTTTCCATACTCCAAATCCTTTTCATGAAGCTACACAAAGTAGTTGTTTTTCATTCATTGACGAAATGATGAGACCCAATGACTATAAATTTAGTCATACAGGGAAACACCTTGGGCCACCGGAGGTTTATTTTCTCCACACTGTGAAGTTTTTGGTTCCTCTTCTCCGTTGTTGTCTGCCTTCATTCATTTGTATTAATTCTTATAGTTTTTTCCTTTAATACCTGCAATTTCTTGTGTAAAGCGCGTTGAGGCACATTGTTGTGAAAGGAGCTATGTAAAAATGTATTGAATTGAACTGAATTGAATTGAAACACCCTCAGATTCAGGTACTACACAGACTGATAAAGCAAATCAGCTGCCACATTAGAAAAGATTAACAACAAACCAAAAAACTAAAAACTAAAAAAAGCTGGCTTGGCTGTCTGGTCCACAAATATCAGAACCCTGCAGGTTTTACAGAATTCATTTTAATTAGTGAGTAATTGCACCTGAGACATCAGGTGAGGTGACTTCATGTACAAATAAATTACTTCAATTACGTATTTAAGAGCTGCTGTTAAAATAGAACCCTAGATATTCTCTGGCCTTACGATCTAGATTAGGCAGCAAACATTGATCTTGGTCTGGTATTAAATAAAATCTTTAAAAACAAAGACTGATTAATAAAATCTAGGCACATAAAGGCTTGTTTCGATAACCGCAGCTGCTGCAATAAATACAGTTTGTACCTGGCAGAGGGCAGGGAGTGTTCTTGAGTACCTACTATCGTGAAAATGTTTCCTAACTTAAAATATCTAACTTAAAATTTCATACCAAAATTCAGGTCATAATTTTACCCTTTAACCTGTAATTTTAAATAAAGCCTGGGAGGTTTAGCAAAATGCTTACAAAATCATTGGTGTCATAAAGTAATCAAACATAAATATTCATGACCAGTGGTTATGCAAAATAGCATCTGTTATTGAATGACTTACCATCTGTTTTAGGGACATTGTTACATGTTATGGTTTATTAAGTGATAGTATACAGTAAGCAGTTATTGTATGCACTTGAATTGCCAATTATTAACTTACCTGTACCTCAGTAAGAAGGTTTTTGACAAAAAGAACATTTATCAGACCTCTTTGAATAGTTACTAAATACCTAATACTAAATATTACATACATACGTTTTATGTCAGGTAGAAAAATAAAACCACAAACTTTGATTATAATTTTCTAGTATAGTGGAAGTAATGAATACAATAATTATAAATCTTGAAGACAATACAAAACAATAATAAAGACTAAAAACTGTAATAAATGTGTATCTTGACTTATTATCCGTGTCTCACATGTTAAAGTAAAGAGAAATGCACTTTAAACAAATGAAACAAAATTTTTACAACACTGAGCAAAAATGCTATGGAGACTGTTGAGACTAACCAATAAAGTGCCATTAAATATGTCATGAGGAACAGTTCTGAGGGCTGATCGAGGTGAACAAGTCCCTGCATTGATCCCAATGCCTGCAGCAGGGCCCAGACGTACCGTATTGATCCTGCGATGGAGCCCATTCTGGGGAGAGAAAGTCAGAGCTCCAAAGACCCACCTACGCAGCACCAGCCATGACAGGAACATGAGTGTTTGGGGGGCACCAAGACCCTTCCTTTACCATGGACCACTTTCAATGTACACTTCTAAGGCAGCTCTCCATCAAACAACTTTGGGAGAAATTTATACCTCTGTACATTGTGCTCTCAGAAGACCACAGAACAGGCGAAAAAGTACATCAGAAGGTGAAAGTACATCGAATACCCGTTTTAGTTTAATTTAGAGAACGTTGGACCTCACATTTTAGCTTTTAGCACTTTTAATGTGTTAAACCACCACATCTGAGGTGGGAAAACATCTCCCCCCCCCAGGATCCCGGATGCGCTGCCAGGGGAACAGATGGTGAGACTGACACACAGAGCCATAGCTTTTAATTTCTTTTGCACTGTCCATATGAAAGACTCAACTTGAAGGGTCAGTCAAAAGCTGGTTAAGGTGATAGGCGACTGCTCTGGTCAGCCAGGAGGACCACAACGTCATTGGGCAGGGTCACAGCGTCCCCTTTGTTGCTGGGGCTAGACATTCTGCTTGCACATTCCTCAGAACTAAAGTGGCTAGCTGAGAAGCACAGCCCAGTATTTATGAGAAACGATAGTGATAGTGTTAGGTACATTAACGTAATAATAACAGAGAAACTGTGTGTTTGTTCACTTGCTGTAACTAATGGCACTTGTTGAGTGTGTGACATTCACATACAGTGAAGACAAATTTTAAGGCATCAGGAACTCCTCACCCTCACAAGAATGCTCATAAAATCAAACCCCAACAAAGGCCTCAATTAAAACGTTCATCCCGGGGGCATCCGCGCAGTACGTGTTTAGATATGAACTTGCATCTCTGCTGGCCAAGCTATTTTCAGGATCAAATTATGTGTTTTTGAAACCTTGTCCAATGCTCTGATTACAGGCGATGTTTCCTGCAGCAAGACGATGAAATTTAATCTCTGGGGGCTGGGATGGAGGGTTAATGCCGAACCACTCAGTTTGCGGCCGAACAGTGAAGCACATTCACAACAATGTCATGGTGGGGAGGACAGAGCTCTCCTACCCAGCCAGACCGACTTCCTCAGTGCTCGGAAGAGCTCTCTCGACAAGCAAATATCAAAACGTGAGATGTCACGCTTTGATCTCCGCAGCCCTGGGAGGGGAAAAAAGGGGGCAGAAATGTAATGGTGGTTTGAAGATAAATAATAGATTTTATATGTCTTCACAAAGAACCCTTGCCTTTTCCATTGTGGTCAGAGGGACTTGTTCTCCTAGAGGGAAGTTCACCTCAAACAAGCATTTCAAAACAAAAATGTACAGGCCTCCAGAACAAAAGAGGTTTTGTTCTTTCAGCCCTGTGTTTGTGTGAGACAAAGCACATTCTCTAAATATATATCTATGAAACAATATGCTATAATTCTATAAAAGTAACTGAAACAATTATAATCGTATTTCAAACAGCAACATAGTAGCCATTGTCTTATGCTATGAAATTAATCTAAGAAGCAAACTTGGGAACCCCCCCCACTTTTTTTTACATCTGTAATGATCTCTCAGTCAGTAAAAATTTTGCAAAATGCTTTCCAGGCCGGTCAGTCTGCTGGGCCAGATTTTACAACAGCACACGTCCAGCATCAGCAGCTGCTCCGTCAGACTGCAAAATTCAAACTTTTAGATAAGGCCTGCTGGAATAACCTTACTCTAGGACTGCTTCATTTTTTATTGTGCTACAGTAATTCTATGTTTATAAATTTTAGCCACTTTTAACAACACTTTTTATTGGTCACGAAAAACCAACACTATTTTCTGCAGCAATTAGGAGGCTCGTTACAGAGTAAGCTGACTCTAAAAAGCCAGCACTTGGCATCTGCCCACCAAACCCCATGAGTCTTTAATGGGCCCAGTTTGGCCCACAGAGCTGGCCTGTACAAAGGTTCTGGTGCTGACATCACGCCTTGGACTGACTGTTCTTTCAGCTCTTGAAAGAAAGCCCCACCTCCTTCCTGCCCCCCCCCCCACATCACTATAATAACAAGATCTCATAATGCCTAACCCTTAGACAGGACCATATCTTCAGCTTGGAAAATCTGCCTTTTCCTCCCCCCGTCGTCAGCCATCCTGTATTAGTACACATTTATGCAAAGCAGAGCCTGCCTGTCACCAGCTAATCATTACAGGGATGATAGATGATGTTTATTTCCCCCATGATGGAACGCAACCCCCTGTCTAACGATAATTGTAATAAAAAGGACAGATCAGACCAGCCAAGTTATTAAATTATCAGGCCATAATTTGCATTAATGTCTGGCGTTGGGGTCCTGACAGGACTCACACTCTGGCATGCTGGCATAGTTCCACCTTAGAGCAAACCAGTTGTCCTTGACCTCCCAATACTTCCCCCAGTCATCCAGTAGTCTTTAATTCTACATAATATTTGCCCCTCTAGATAGCCTGGATGACACTCTGTTCTGTAAACTGTGTATTGCACCATTAACTGAAATACAAAATGATGGATCAGTAAGTTTCATGCTTTAAATTGCTGAACCATCATGCACTGATTGAGAGTTTCATTTTTGCAGCCATCACCGTTGCCACACAGGCCACTGAGGACATGCATCATGGTGTGTCCTCTAGGATAGGACTCCTTCAGCGTGTGTGTGTGTGTGTGTGTGTGTGTGTGTGTGTGTGTGTGTGTGGCATGGGAGGTCACCCCCTTTGCACTAGTCACATATACTTTATTGGTACCATAGTCCAGACTGTCTGGCCTGCTCAGTGACAAGGCAAGCCCTGCCCATGCCCTGCCCACACCCAACCCTTGAACCTGCCAGGAGAACAATGTTCATTAAGACAGCCCGGGACTTGCAGCTATCCACATAAGCCATCTTTTTTAAACTAAGTGTTTGAACGGGTCTCAGAGGGGATAGGGGGATGAACATCCTGGTGCAGAGCCAGCTGGACGAAGAGGAAAGGTTGAAAAAAGAGTCAGGGCTAATGGGCCTCATCCTTTTAAGTGTGATGTGATCTGCTAGAGGGCTACAGGAATGTCCACAGCCTCATGTCTGTGTGGATACACATGGAGAGTGTTTTCTGTGACTTTTTTTCCTTTCAGGCTTTTGAAGTTTATTTAAACACACTAAATCCTGAAGTCTGTCAATATATATATATATATATATATATATATATATATACAGTATACTGTATATACAAATTCAGTTAAAAGCATTTCAGTTTTTTTTTTCCTAAATATTACATCCAAGTGCTCACACCAGCAAGACAGGATTTCGACAAATGCTCAGTATGAATAGGCCCACAGGGAGAGAGAGGCCAGTCTTGACTTATGCTCCCTGTGATAAAATGACATCCAAAACTTTGAAAAATGAATATTTCACTTCAGAGGCTTGCTGGCTTTAGGCTGTAGATCGGAGCACATCAGGGTATTGAAGCTATAGGAGATGAAGATGAGCAAACATTTTCTTGCGAGCGTTACACGTTACACAAAAAAAAAAATGCCCTGTGGAAAATATGACCCATTTAGGTGCATATTCAAGAGGTTGATAAAATTGGTGTTCAGGACCATCTCCACATAGCGTTCAGGTTACAGGTTCAAATTCAGTCGAGACCTTGTTTGTGTGCTGTGCCTGGGATGGTGTATGTTTCCACCAATAGCCCAAACACATGCAATTAAAGTAAACTGCCAACTATGAACATGCGTTATGGACACCTGTCCTGGACAGGTGTTCTGGCCCATGTTTACCTTCCTTTTGCGTTTTTGCTTACTGAGATCCAGATCACCACAGGCTTAAATTACCATACCACTAACTAGGTTCTTTCACACAAGTGCTCACAGAAAATAAATAAATGGTTAAAAAGGAAAATGCATTTTTAAAATTTTCCCTGTTAATTCTATAAAGACTCTTGTCTCTATGATCACTTAGAGACAACTGTATTGCATGTAGAAACAAAACGCCAAAATGACACACGCAAAGACTGCGAGTATCAGTTTCAAACAGACGTCTGTTTAATTTGGCCGGCTCTTGTCTACGTTAAATATAGTCGTCTGATTAAAAATGAGCAGTATGGCCTGAGTCAGCCAATCCCATCATTCTCGCGTCTCTAGTGACCCCGAGGGGTCAGAGGGGTCACCAGAGTAAAAGCAGATCAGAGGAGTCGGGGGGGTGAACTGCCAAGACAGACCCATAAATCCCTCTCTCTCCGAGGAAGCCATCTTTTATTTTCCCATTAAATTAAAACCCAATCACAATCCTTGCATTGTGCCCTGGTTCACAGAGGGCTATAGTACACCAGGGAAATCCCTTAGATCTTGTTTTAAGTTGAAGTAGTGCAGCCACTCTGGATAACGTAGAGTCTATGCAGAAGGGGTCTACAGTAAACAGAGCAGTGCTTTGTGTCTCTGTCCCAGTGCGGTGTGGTCATCTCTAACCCTCACAAAGGCGTGTCCGCTCTCAGACATCAGCAGCGCACTTTAACGTGTCGTGGGCCAGGAAGGAAAACTGCACAATGTGCCCTCGTGCAAAGACCGAAAAGCACTTCATGAAACTAATTAGTCTCGTTTCAGCGGCATCATCGGTCTCCGTGTGTGCTTTAAAGCAGGCGAGCGGCACTAAAGGAACCGATGACGGTACCGACAAAATCGGGGCGATCTCTGTGACGCAGCACCCCGCTACGGATTTCTGAACCCTTCTAAGCATCCAGTTTTGTGCGGAGGAACAGCTGTGGTTTACAGCTTGGAGTTTAAGACCATCAGGGTCATCTTCAAAGCTTTCTCCTTAGGGGAAATGTGCTCCTTTAATTTCTACTTGTAAAACTTCTTTGTCTGACAGCAAAGAGAACAACTAAAAGGAAAGCAAAAAGATTATTTTCCTTAGGCAACAATTTTTTTCGTTTCTTTTTTTGAGAACAGCTAACAGCTCAGTCCAGTCAAAGTAAATTGACATTATTATGTTAATAGAAAGGATCAGAGATAATTGTGTACCACTTTTGCTCAGACACATTGCAATGCTTAACTTTGGCATGCATTGCTTGGATCAATTATCACAATTATCAAAAACAACTAAACTGTATTAACTACACCTCATCCCATTCAACTTGGATATCTAGCTCAAAGGGCATTGGCAACTACTACAAGAGTATGTTCCTAATTTCTTTGGTGGTGTGTATATATAGCGTTACAAACGGACCGACTCTGGTACTCCCTCTAGTGGGCTTTCAAAGGAAATCAAGGTTGCTTTTCAACACATTTAAGAATCTCATATATGAAGTCATATGAGAAGAGCAAATTTTTTCTAAAGGAAAAATAAAAGAGCCATAGGCAAAAAGTTCTTGACAATTAGCTTAACCCTGGAGGAAATGCTAAGTCGTGCTTGATGACCCCACACTCGTAGGGGCATTTCTAGTGCCCGTAGGTGAACTACGAACGTCTGTCTGTGTTTAAATCTGGCACATGTACAACAAGGGCTGTTATTTCAGTCTTGGGTTTCTAAGGGCAGGATAAATCTCTAGGGGTTTGGCTACTGAAATACACATCACTGGCCTGATATTGGTGTTTCCTCTCCAGCATCTATCATCCTATGATTAGCCACTCATATAAAACATTTCAAAAACACAAAAAAAGCGGTAAATAAACATTGCGACAAATCTGGATTAGGCTGGTTATGTTATTGTGTGATTTCTACTCTTCGTAGCAAGGAAACTGCAAAAAATCTTAGTCTGTTACATGAAAAAAATTGAAGGGTAAAATTATAACTGCAAGTACAAGTAAAACTAAATAATAAGAATTACATTTCCTCCTTGAGGAATGCGTTTTTAAGAAATCAAATACAAGTAAAACGAAATAGTGTTAAAACACAAGTAAGATTGTACGGTCTTCTGAGAGTGTAACATACAGAGGTATATATTTCTCCCACGTTCTTTAAGTGTAATTAATCAGCCAGACCAACGATAAAGTATCAGAGAGAAAAATGAACCCTGGGAAAAATGTAGTGCAGGTATCAGACGCAGGCAAATGAGCGCATGTTGGGTGCCAGTGGCTTCCTACTCAGAATATGGGTGAACGAAAGCCAGTGGACCTTCATGTACAGAGCTCCTGTTTGAAGATCCACCAGCTGCGGCACAGTTAAGCTGTGTGGAGACTATGCAGCCTTAACGCCTGCAGGCTAACATTTTGGTGTGTGTGTGTGTGTGTGTGTGTGTGTGTGTGTGTGTGTGTCTGTTTTTGCGATTGGAATGATTTCCCCTTCGTGCTGCTGGACGCTTTGCTCCTTCATTCTGACCGCAACTCCTGACCTCCTGGTGACGTTTGTGTCAACGTCGCTGTAAAAGGTACCGTGACTGAGGAAATATGCCTTTGAGTCTTCATACGATAAGCTTCCAGGCCTCTTTGGTCATCTACAAAGCCAAAAGCTATTAAAGACTTTATAGGAACTGCAATAACAAGGGCTGGAGAAATATAATGAAATGAGAGCACATTTCGTTATAAGCATTATAAAGTATATAAAGAAGGCGTGGATATATATCCATGCTTTCTTTATATACTTTATAAATATATATATGTATATACACACTGTAAATATATATATATATATTTACAGTATTTAGTGTACTTTTACTGTAAATAACTATAGTATTGTACTTTATTATATCGTGTGCCTCCTTTACCTTTTAACTGTCCAATATCCTTGTCAATTAGGCACTTATAATCATGCGGGCTGACAGAACGAACAGTGCGTCCACGGGATGCCTGCTGTTTAAATGTCAGTTTGACAGCACTCAAAATTGCCTGGAGAGACAGGTGTAAACTGCATGCATGTTAAACAGGCAGACAAAAACCCTTCAGCGCAGTCCTGGCTCCTCCAGAGACACCTGAGGTCTGCCTCCCGTCAAGCAGGTGAGGCGAGAAGAACACAGGTAGCGGGGCGTGGTCCCGGTTCTGTGCCACCACGCCGCCTTCTGTGCGTCGACCTCTCAGCCCAACACCGTCTGCCGCCGTCCACTCTTCCCATCATGCACAGGGGCACACCGGTTCCCATGAGCCCCTGCTCGCCCCCTGCCATCTGCCATGATTTATAGAAAATGGGCAATGATTTATGGCCCAGTCATCCCACAATGAAGTCGTTTTCTTTCATTTGTGTCCCCCCCACTCCTCCCACCGACCTCCCTGGCACTTGCAGGCAGGTTGGGGAAATACACACTAATCATACGCTAAAATGATATTTAAACAGAAAGGGCTGGTGTGGTGGCTGTTTGGAGGGGGGGGGGGCTGACTGAGGCCTTTAATTAAATTAATTTTCAGCAAGGTATGAATGCTAATGGGGAATGGAAGCCCACCGGTGTGTCAGGGATGAGATGGACCCGCTGTAGAGAAATATCTCATTTAATGAGACTGTTGTGAAGCTATAAGTGGATAATTGGTCAGCACATGGTCCATGGTTCAAAAGTATTAGGCTAGAATTAATGTTTGGGTCTGAAATGAAACAGAGAATTTAAGCAGGTCAATGGGAAACACTGTAAGATATCATAGCTGAGAGCATGTGAACCACAGTGGTGCTAATTTGCCACCTGGATTTGTTCAAACACATTCTTGGGAGGTATTACAAGATTTGTTTATTGCTTTTAAATGTATCTTTTATTTCTTTTGTGTTTATTGGAAAATCATGCAGAAATTCTCTAGTTGCAGACAGTTACCAGTATTGAACGTTTTCTTTAAAAAAATGGCATATTAGAAGGAAATAAAGGCTTGATTATCATGTCCTAACAATTGCACAGCAATAACCTCACTGCTTTGTTTAAAAATACCAAAAAATGCTTAACCTGAAGATTTACATTAAATTACATTTTATTCATTTAGCAGACGCCTTTGTCCAAAGCGACTTACAATGAATAATAGTACACGTGCATGTCACAAATGAGGTCAAACAGTATCAGAGAATCTAACTAACAGTAAGTGCGGTTCTATCATGAAAGTGCACCCGATTTGGCTGGTATTGTGAGAAATTCCTTATATCTGAAAGATGTCTGGTCTAGGAATTCAGATTGTTATGGAAACACTATAATGGATACTGAGTGATGGCACGTTGTTCAGTCCACCACTTCAGTTGCTCCTCCTGTTCTTGTAAGAGCAGATTCTTTCAGTTGAGGCTTAGGATGTCACACTTCCTGTGACTCGTATGTCCCCATGAGCAAACTGTCTGGCACTCTCACTTGGTACACAGCGCCAGGTGTGTGTTTGTGAGTGTGTATGTGTACCTTTCTGTTCTCTGAGCTCACACTCATGACCAGATGGCCAGGCATCCACACCAGTCTCAGGACATGTTAAATGACTAGGGAGTGTTGCTTTCAAACTTTAGCAGAAATCAGGAACAAACGCGCCACAAGAAAACAAACATGTATAGTCAGCACTGAATGGGAGCTCAAGCAATTCTGAAGCTCTGAGATGTTGCCTTGGTTTCCTTACTGTTAGCTCTGCTGAGAAACTTGGAAAAATGTAACCTCAATAAGATCGTGATCTCAAGCAGAATTTTCATGCTCTAAACCATCTGTGAATATTTATTTTTAACTCCTGTCAACATATTTAGAAATTACTTTGATTGCACTGAAGGAATGTATGAACCAGGTCCACGATCTTGTATTAAAATATTTTAATTATTGTTTGATGTCATAAACAATTATGTAACTTTTGGACTGCAGTCAGTACAAAGGATAATATGTCATTTAAAATCAAGCTCATGGTGACATTATGGAATATCAAACTGGAAATTATACAATGGAATTTAAAAATCATTTTTAATACAGATTTAAAATATATTAATGAAGTGCTAAAAGGTCCAAAATACATTCACACATGGTTAGTATGACAATGTACTTCATCAGTGCAGAGAAGCATAACATTTGGACACTGTGTCAAATAAACACACATTTAGTCACTAACATGCAATCATTTTGCGTTATACAGTGTCTACAAACATTATGGTGTGTTGTGTAAAAAACAAAATACTAAAAAGTAAAATTCTGACTCAGTGCTAATTTGTATCACAGCTACAAATAAAAAGTAAGCATATGTTTTTTGTTATTAAAACTCTGTAAATCACTAAATTCAGTAAATATAAAAACAGATATGCTGTCAGCCTATGACACTTAACACAGTTGTTTACTGATGACTAAAAAGACAGAATCAGATATCCTCTGTGTGAAATTATAAAGTAAAAACATTTTAACATTGCTAAACGTATTACAGCATACTTTAAACTTCCAGAAAATGATCTCTGAAAAACGTACATTTGCTTTATAGTATAATCACAATGTAACATCAAACAAATTTTACTCTTGGTCACTGTCAGAACCTTAAATCTCTGCCCTCTGAACCATTTTTGGAAACAGTTTCAGAGCAGCATGACCAGGAGTTTAGGAGTCAAATTTCACATCAAAAGCTAACGGACCTTTCATGGAAAAGCCAATGAAGAAGGACACGCAGTTGCTGCCGCCACCTCCACATAGTTGGCTTTTCACAAATGGTATCACAGGGATTTTAACATGTGGGATGGAGGTGTTGGCGAGGATCACGTTCCTCCTCACTTCTCCAGTTACTCTGCAGAGGAGATCGCTCACCTCCTTCTGACTCCACAGACCTCCGTTTCTCCACAGGTAGCCGAACTGCTCTTCTGAGTTAACGTACTTTTCTATTTTGTCCTGGCTAACAAGCCGGTCGTAGCCATGCTTTTTCCCCAAGTAGAAATGGACAACGGGCCACTTGTTGTGGTACACCGGCCTCAATTCACGATGGAAAGAAGTTGACAGCTGTGACACCCAACTTTCCAATTGGTCTGAAAAACAAGTTGGCTGTGACGGATGTGGCCACAACAGAGCCACAGCGATGAAGTGTTTTGCCATGCTTTCTTCTAGCAAGGTGAAATCAGCAATAACTTCATGAAGCATCTTCAGAAGTTCTGAATATAGACAGATGACTTTTGATGTTGGCTTGATGCCATGAAGGACAACATTTGCATAAATGTAATTAATTCTGTGTTTTGCGTATTGTTGTCTGTCGTTTGTCTGAATAAGGAAGGCGTACGCTGTGACTATTTGTTCCATTTCTTCACTTGGAATGCTCCTTGTCAGAAAATTTAGAAGTCTGGACGGAGTGTCGGCTTTCAGTTTCTCCAAAAGTTCCCTTTCCATGCATTGGCTCATTTTAGTCTTGGTCATGTGAGCTGGGAACACTCTATTGAGCTGATTAAGAAGGTCAGGATTACAAAACAAGCCAGTATAACGAGAAAAACATCTCTCAAGCTCTGATCGTGTTCGTTCTTCTCGGGTGTCCTTCAAAACAACCGCTGACCTCAGGTTGACAAAGAAGCGATCAAGAAAATCAAAATTGTCCTTCATGTTGCTCCACAGGTTGCGGAGCACATCACTGAATCTGTTAATCACCTCATAATAAGGTGCATACAAGTGTTGGTGTTTGTCCATTCTTGAGATGTCTTGAATTTTCATTTGTCCGGAAAGAAACAGTTTCAGAATGCTGTAACGAACACAGTCATCTTGAGTAAAAACTGGAGTTCTTCCTAAAATATCCAGAATCAGCCCAGCAACCTGAATTTCTCCAACATACCCAGAAGTGTTGAATGGGCTGCTGTCCCACTTTCTTTGATGTCGCATTGAAATCTCCTGTTTGGCAATCTCCCGAGTTTCTCTGAAGGCTTCTGCAGCACATACAGCCATTTTCAAATATTTCTGAAGTTCTTCTGGTTTGACCAGATTCTGCTCTTTTGTCCTCGTCAAAGCAAAGTTCAACTCGTGCTTGATAATTTGTGCTGATGTATCTGCAATATATGAATTCTCTGGAGAAAGATTTTTGGCTTTCTTAGCCCATTCCTTGGCCTGTTGAAAGTTCTTCTTTTCAATGTAGTAATATCTGGCAAGTAACTGAGACATAATGGCATCTTCATCAAAGCGCTTAACAGCATTGGACAACACAGTTTCTCCTGCTCCTGGTGATTCCTTGGCAATGTCCTGAATTAGAGGAGAGAACCTTCCACTCTCTTCTCCAGGTGTGCGACGTCTTTTCACCAATATGCTGCGGATATCCTGCATTAGTTTTTCTTTTCCTTGTACGCACTCAAAAAACCTGTCGTTTGTCAACAGCAAATTGATTATCTTGGTTCTGGTAACACTGTAAGTGTTTGTAAATTCTTGCAAGCAGCTTTCTGCTATACTGGGGTGGATAGCCTTTACTGCATCATAACAGACTTTGCCCTTAAAAGTACAGCGGGTCACAAGATTGGAGAACTTCTCAAATGCATCCACAGTCTTGCGGGATCCACAGTATGGTTTTGTCTCGAGTTGCAAAAATTCCTCGCACAGAGACACAGAAACCGCTGCATTCTTGCAGTAAACGTTCAGAAGCACAAGAACAGCAAATAGCTGAGCATGATCCTGGACAAAACTGAAGTTTTTCAGTGTGTGTCGTGCAATACCCTGAGTATATTCTGGCATGAAATTCTTCTTCAAGATCATAAAGCCATAAAATGTTTCAGAATTATTGTAACTCTTATCAATTTCCTCTAACTTTTTTTGGAACAGCTGCTGTTCTGTTGGTGAAAGCTTGTTGTCAATGAAAACTGTGTGCTCCATTGATTCTGTATGACCCAATACCTCTTCTCTCATGCAGTTGAGCAGTATTACTTGTGGGCCCTTTGAACTAAGGTGTTTCTCAACTAACTCTTTGTCAATATGTTTCTGAAGATCAAACACAGCATCCATGTCTTCAAATTCATCCAGCAACAGTAACACGGGTAGCCGAGTGGAATGTTCCACTGTCTCATAAGTCAACAGCTGAACCACCTGGGAAGCTACATCAGGTAGATCAATAGGTCCCTCCTTTAAAACAGCACAACGAAATGACTCCTTCTGGGACCACAGTACATGCATCGCAAGGGTAGTGCCCCCACACCCAGGGAGATGTAACACATTGAAATACACACAGCCTTGCCTGAGGGTAAGGAGCTCTGGTATAATCTTTTTGCTAATGAAGTCAAAGCTGTCTCTCTTTATGAATGGCGACGATCCTGGATTTTCTGAGAAATAAAAGTTCCACCATGACACTTTTCCTCCTTTATAGAAATTCTCCTCTAATGAGTGTTTGTCCTCACACGAGGTGCCTCCCTCACATTGGTTGATACAAAGAATGCTGAGACTGTCCAGGCTATCCTCCACCTTCTTTCGTAACAGCACTTTAGTACCACCTCCACAGGGCAAAAAACGGCTAGATCTGCGATTGGCAGACCACAGGGTAAGAATAGTACCATTGATTTCAGCCAGACTAAGGGCATAGATGGACCTTGATGTGATATCAAAATTGTAACGGGACTCAATCAGGTCTTTCCAGGAGGTGAAAACCATTTCATTCTCACAAAGACAAAGGATTTGCTGTACTCCTTTAAGTTCCTGCCGAAATATGCTGAAGGTCTCCAGCAGTGGATCCATTTTGTCATTAACACCAGACAGCAGCAAAAACACAACAAGAAATCTATTCTGTGGCATGATATCTTTTCGGCAAAGGAAAGAAATCACGTCTCGTACTGCAGCTCCTTTATCATTTAACCAGTTGTCCAAATCTGAGGGCATTTCTGTTTTATCACATCCATTACAGAAAACCCAGCTGGTGTTTTTGGTCAGTTTCAGCTTGCCAGCAATTGTTTCTACTGCCTCTGTGATTTTGTACTTTGCCGGAAAGTGCACATTAGTGTTCCTCTGTTCATCAAAATACTTGAAAAGTCCATTTTTCCTAGACTCTGGGTCAAAGTCCAGCACTGCAGTGGGGTTCAACTCAAGTAGAAATTCCATTGATTCCAGTTGTATAGCATGTGATTTGTTGGTCACCAATATGTACCTCTCAAAGTGGGACTTATCCAAAGACAAGGTGCCACCTGTTACCATTTGAATGAGTTTGAAACCCTGATCACTGCATTTAACATCAGCCAAGTGCTTCTCCTCTGCATTCTTCCGTGACTCAGATAGTTCTTCAATGGAGTCCACAAATTTGTCATGTTCCGCTAACTTCACTTGCACTATGTCTCTGCTGCTAGTACCATCACGAATATAAAGACATTTTTTCTTCTGTTGTTCTTTGTTTTGGTCTTTATTTTTATTCTTTTTGGCTTTCCTCGAATCTACACTAAAGACATAAAAAATACTTTTCTGGCAGATGAAGTAAGTTGGTTCTACATCCACTTCTATTACATACTTTTCAGAAGACGTCATATCAGGGTTGAGTACCTCCACAAACCGTGGTGGCTTGATGCACTTCTTGGCTTCCTGAATATGTTTGTGCTCAAAGTGACCCTCCACAGCTTTGTCCAGCGCATTGACAAATGCTTCCTTGTCATTAACTTCAGTTCCTAAAATTTGCCCGTGAACGAAGTCTGGTTTGTCACCCACACCAAAGTGAATGGTCCCATTGGTGCGGCAGTTCATACAGGCTGCAGCAAAACGAATAACCTCGTTTGTGAATTTTTGCAGTTTGTCTTCCCTACTTGTGTTTTCAAAGTTAATGAATGCTTTAAATTCATGGCATGGTTCTATAAGGTTTAATGGCCCAGATTCGGGGACATCTAAGACATCATTTATCTTATATCTGCCAGCATAATGGAATCGATTAAAGGGGTACGGTTTACATGGTCTTCCTTGGCAGCTTACCTGGTCTTTCTTAAGTCGTACAAGTTCATCCCTGTTGTGAATTACCACCTTTGCTGGTCCTAACGTAATGTCTAACTCTATTAGTTCTGATTTTTCAAGTAAGAGGAGGCTGACACCATTGATGTTCTGTTGATAAAGTGTATCAGCACCACGGCTGTCCAGAAGTTTCTCCTTAAGAATCCATTGCTTGACATGATCTTTAGTCCAGTCTTTTATATTATCAGGTAGCTGATGTTGTCCAGCTGACAGCTCTTTTATATCCTTAAGAAAAAAAATTACATTTAGACATGTGATGTTTTTACATAATATTGGTCAATTTATTTGTCTCGTAGCAGTTTCACAGCTTTAAGAATACACTGGGATTGATAAGAGATATGCTTCTTTACAATGTTTTAACGTGACAGACTGACAAAGATAAACTTCTTCAAGATGTTTTAATGTGAGGGAATATAGCACAAGGTGCTGTGAAGATGTTTTCTGTCAGTCTGACACAAAGAGGCTAATTGAAGACAGTGTATGTGCTCGTACATGTAGTTTCACTGATTTCAGTAGTAATAAATCTTTCTGCAAATACCTTGATTATATCTTCAATTTTACGAAAAAATCATTGAGTAGAAACACCCAAATCAGTTTTTCGGGAAAAATAAAACAGTATAAAAGGAATATCTTAAATTCTTTCTACAAATTATCCAAATGTGGACTGACGTCTCCCTCTCGTGGTCTGTTAGTGACATAGCAGTTGTCTTGCAGACATCTTGTGATTTACAAAAGGTACCAAATGATATGGTGGTTACGTTTTGATTCACTCCCTAAAACTACTGGTACCACAACTGTTGCTGTTGCTCCAGTTTTCTAATTTCATTTCAGAGTCTTTGATTCTGTTAAAAATCAAATTTGCCTGACTGTCACAATGTAACTGCAACAGAAAAAGAATGTGCCGTACCGGAAAAGATAAAGGCATCTCATATTAATCCATTTTGCTGGAGGCTAAACACGGAAGACTCCGGTGTTCAATTTCGATACATTTTTTTTTCAACAGTTTAAAGATGAATTGATTAGCTTACCTCACATGGATTTTTCGCAGCCATTCGGTCATCTGCTGTATAGTATAGTTATGATGAATAAGATCTGTTAAAACGGAAAAACATGTTGCGTTCAGATTAAAGTAATACCATCGGTAGTGTGTGACAAACAATGTTAACAATAAAAACTACATACCTGAGTATAATGCGTTAGTAGCAGGCCTTTTCCCTACATATTATTACACTGCTAACAATTTTCTGTGGAGCCTTAAGAGAAACTATGAAATAGAGGAAAAGTCAAACATGAAAACGACATTTAAAACACAGTACACTTATATTAAACCACCAATAAAAGGAAAATTAATTGTTTGGTAAGCACAAAAAACAATTACAAAAACTGATCCATTAACTCTCCTTAATTAACAGCAAATCTTACTACAGTCGTAATCAAAGAAAACACAAAGCGCATTTAGTGTAAAGAAAATCAATTCGTGATCAATTCCAAAAAACATTTCCATACATATTCAACTATGCGTTCAAATATAAGCGTATTCTGTTCTTTACATTCAACAGTGAGTACTCGCTGATTTAAGACACATTACTAGTTTTTGATGTCGAAAGTCATACTTACGTTTGTAATCAAAGTACCCTTCATGTTAAAAATGAAATAAAACGCCGTTCTCCAACATACTTCGAGCAACGCGAAAAACGATGAACTCCTGAAAAACTAAAAATATAAAGGTTTGCTTTGTATTAGTTTGGCTTCACTTCAAAAACGAAGTGTCGCAACAAAAAGCCTATATAAAAGATGCTGTTAGAATACTGTACAACCTCTCTGTCGTCTTAAAAATTTCATACTGTTACCGGACTAGGTCTTCCTTAGCGATTTATTGTCTAAATTGGTTTCGTTTTGCTACTTCCTCAAGATGTGATTTTACAGCGAAACGAAACTGGTAAGTGTATTCCGGGTTCTCGTTTACATCAGTGGACTGATTTCTGTGATATGCCAACTAGGCATGATTTTATTTCATAAAACAGTATGAAGAACTTTAAAAATACATTGTCACATAACAGTGATTTTTCATAAGTATAATTGTATGAGTGCTTGCAGACTTGAATTTTCAATCATGTTTTCTTATAAAAGAAAGAGTTTCGTTTCCCTGGCCTGTGTACTTGCTGTTTAATAATGTACTTGCGGTTTAATACATCAGAGAAATGACCTAAATCTATGATAGTGACCATATATGGAGTTACAGTAGTCACATCACTTTTTTATTTCACTCTTCCAGACATCATAAAACCTCTTCTGACAATGTATTCCACATACGTCCTCGGAGTGTCACGTTATTACATGCATTCCTCATTACTGGACAATACTTTCATTTATCATATAACTGTCTTGTATTCTGCATCCTATATAGTCCACACTTGTTTCCTTCCATTACATGCATGAACATGTCCAGGAATGCATTATTAATGCATTTTGATATTTTGCTTTGATGCATTTGGTGTTTATTCCTTGTAGTTAATTTCCTCAGATTAAAGTGAGCCAATACAAGTTCCTAACAATTACCATTGAACCCTGTCTTCGTTAATGTACATACATGTATGCGCGTTTTGCTGTCAGACCACCAGTTTTAGACTTGGTCCTTTTCTAACTGAATCCACCCCAACCAAACGATGAACCTTTTAAATATCATCTTTTGAACCATAGAATGAGAATTCTAAACATTTATTGCATACAAACAATAATTCCAAATTAGTTGAAGAAATAATAATTTATATGCATTTTTTCATGTCTAGTTGGCATATCAGGAATAAAAATTACCTTCTTAAGGTCACTGTATACCATATATTACTTGACAGCAGTAAGAGACACAACACATTAGGATTTGTTTGTTCATTTAATCTGTTTTTTGGCTCTGCCAACACATAAGGTTTCACAACTTGACTGTTGCCAAGCAACACAAACAATGAGTATATTCATGCACATTACCTTACTTTACATGTTATAGTTACCCAAGGCCTGCTGCTTTTACTCATGTATAATTATCTGTACGTTTCCATTTATCATGCCACCAGAGAAAAAAATGACTGTTGGCCTTACTGTGTTACCTTTTCGCTCTTCTCCAATTTGTCGAGGTTGGCTGATGTCACAAGCAACCTGGCAGGTTTTTTTAAGTACTCTCCTGATGACCATTCATAATTTAACTCAAATGTTATTTCCAGAAAAATGTCAACCTTTTCACTGTAGTTTGTTACAATGTAGCATTGACCTGGCGACTGACACTTAGTGTAGTTAATGATTATTAGAACACCTGTGAAGCGGAGTGATACGAATAGTTAAGGATCCCAGTACCGTTGTACTCTGTATCAGCAATCATGGAATGCCCCATGTCCAATCAAATTACTTGGTTGGAACTAACTGTTGTATAAAACAAACAAACAAACAGACAGACAGACAGACAGAAATTGTGTGAACAGTGTTCAACTAATGTATTTCCAGACAATTAGGGTAGATCAGGTAAAGAAAGTACATGCAAGAAGCCCATATGCTTGGCTCATACCTGTAGAGGCTAAAAGGATCAATGTTCTGTTCTCAAAAGAACCATCCAAGATGTACTGTCAGCTACACTGCAATAATACGGTAAGAGTATAGGTCACTAAAAGCAGAAATCAAACAGTAACAGAAGAGCATATGGGAGGAAGAAAACACACATAACATCAGTGCCGAGTGGCTGCAGGATCAGAGCGCACACCACTGGAATCTCCCAGAACAGGGACCTGTCATCATTACACATAGCAGACTCAACAGCGAGGTAAGAGCATTAAGAGCTGGACAGCACCTGGTCCAGACATGATCCACACCTATTGGCTGAAGAAGCTAACAGCAGTGCATGAATGCCTAGCAGCAGAGATGAACCAACTGCTAACAGCAGGCTCCTACCTGATCATGAAAGATCCCCAAAAGGGCACAGTACCATCCAACCATCAACCAATAACCTGCCTCTCTACAACATGGCAGGTCCTATCAGGCATCACAGCTTACAAGCTACAGAGGTCCCTATGAATACATGAGCACAGCTTAGAAGGGTGTTGGACACAACACCAGAGGCTCAAAGTCTCAGCTGCTGATAGATAGAACAGTCAACAACAACTCAAGTTCCAGACAAATCATCGTAAATGATCTCCATCATAAATCGGTGACTACCTGTACTCATCACCTGATGTCATTAGTCTGTACTGCTCTGAGTTCACAGCCATCTCCAACAAACGATGGCTGACAATGTTTCAGTTTCTGGACAACCATAAAGATAGATTGTCATTGAAGCTGAGTGTCTCCATGACACTGAGGAGCATTAACACACACACACACACACACACACACACACACACACACACACAAACAAATATCAGAGATGACACCTAAATAAAATATACTATCATAGGAGAACTCACAAATCAGGAACAGACTGACAGAGTGGGATAAGCTAAAACCAGTTTAATCAAAGCCATTTGCAGTAGGATGAACAGCTCTAAGATTTCTGTAAAAATGCATTGCATTTCCCAAAAAATGAGCAATCATGTTAATCACATTAATCGTGAAGGCAATTTCCCAGTGTTCTATGTGATTTTTTTATGTAAAAATGTACAACCTGACTTTGTCAATGTAAGGATAGTGTTACATGTATTGTAATGTAGTATATTACTATAGTAGCCATTTACCACCCAGGAATAGCTGTCAGGTTGAGTGACAGCATTTTTAAATGAACTGTCTAAATAGCAAATTACAAAAGCATTAAACAAGTCAAATAGAAAACAATTCCAGTGAAACTGTTTTTGTAAACTTTTTTTTTTTACTTGAGATGATGCCCGAAGTAAATTTACATAAATTAACATTTTATTTCACTTTCAGGTCATTTCAAGACAATATGGTAGCCATCGTTGTTCTCATCTGCAACTGCAAAATAAAAACATTTCAGATTTAAAACAATAGTTTCAAGGATACAGATCTAAAGGTTTATGAAATTGACATAAGTAGAGATAATAAAGATGAACTATAACAGACCAATATAACAGAAAACCAAGCTTTTAGATAGGTACCTTTCAGTGTGATGACAGTAAAGTACATCTCCTCAGTGAAGTTCTGGACCATCTGAGGGCACAGAGCAGACAAGTGGGTCACTCCACACACACACACACACACACACACACACACAAACAAACAAACGTCCATGTATAGCTTCACCAGACACGTGGGTTAGTCTTACACACCCGCATCCATGTGTGGCTTTAGTAGACATATGGATCACTCCTACACATACACACACACATACACACACACACACACACACTCACACACTCATGTGTCTGTGTTTATTGGACATGTTGATTACTCCTACAACTGCATCCATGTGTAGTCTTACATTGTACGTATAACAATGACATTCCAGCTGGTTTCCATGTACTGGCCCCACTCTTTATGCTGTGGTTAAAATGGCTGTGGCAGAATCCACAAAGGTCCCACGCCTTCCCTGTCAATAATTTACTCAAAATCTCTTTGCACTTCACTATTAAAAGCTTGCTGCTCTTATCATTTAAGGACCTTTCAATGTCTATGACAATAAGGATTACAGAGCCACTCATATCATGGGCTATGCATTTTGCATTGGGAAAATTTGCTGGCACAATGTCAGTGCTGACCAAAGATGTGCCAGCCCAGGGCTGTGTCAGTGTGGAGCATCATATCTAAGATGTAGCTCACAGGCAGTGCCCACACCCCACTGCCCGTGTAAATTCACGGGAATAAACACCAGGCGTAGCTGCAGCACACGCACGCGTCACACTCACCCCATCCGAGACAAGCACGTGAACTCCGGCTGGGCCCTGTCTGTACACCCGGCTGATCTGCTGCGGGGGCACATTGTAGATGTTGGCGAGCTTCTCCTTCAGCTCAGCCACGGTCAGCTCATCCAGGTACAGGGCATGGTACACTGTGGAGGGGTCAGGGCCAGACAACATGAATCACAGGAGCTCAGACGGTGCTGTTGATGTGTTCTGTCAGGAAAACGATTTGTGCTTTTCACGACCTGGCAGTTAACACAGCGCTGTGGCATTTATTAAACAGCCAGAGGCTACCTTTACAGCTCATTTGAATGTCTAGCAAGTACAAACTTTAGCAATTAGGAGGCGTCCCATACAGACACTGGCTGGTACAGAAATGCCATAGTGATGTGCTGTATTTCACATAAATATACATCCATCACTCACTCAGCCATTCACAGGCAACTAAGTCAGAAACAGAGCACCATGATGTTTCCTGTTACAGTGTCTGTACGATACTATTCCAGCAGGTTCACACACCGTCCTCATTGCTTCCCAACTGCTGTCGGTTCCGCGTCTGCTGCTGCCTCACATACACCGTGAGCCGGGGCTGTATACACCTGAGCAAAGTTTAGAGCAAGAACGAAATCACAGAAGACACGTCAAAACAAACCACCGTCCTACAAAAACATGCCTGAGACAGACAGCCATGATGTGGACAGCTTTACTGTCTGACAAGCGTCGAGTAGATCCGTGTGGTCCTCAGAATGCAACTGTTATACCTGCATACCACTAATTACTGACCTTCCTTTGATAGCATTGAACAGGCGAATCCCATCAGCTGGACCACAGATCTGGATGAAGTCTTCTTTGGACATTTTCAGTAAATCAGCACCTATAACGGGCACATAAGATTGTATATGGTAAGACAAAGGATTCCAGAATTAAATAGTACCATCTTCTAAAGCCACACGAACAACTGTGACCAACTAAAATTTACATTTATTCATTTAGCAGATGCTTTCATCCAAAGTGACTTACAACATTTCACATAGGTCTTACAAGGAGCTACCACTGGGTGTCTCGCTCAAGGGCATACCTGGTGGCTGGGCTGGGATTTGAACTAGGAGAATTCTGCATCCCAGCCTGATGTTCTACCCATTGCTTCAACAATCAAATAGTCTTTAAATTTAGTCTATATATTACTGGCTTTGCCTGAGTGTTTTTCAAGATGCAACAAATTCATTTTACAAAATACGTGAAGAGTCATAGAGGGTCGTTACACTTAAGGCATAAATGTGATCAGCAAGACCTACCTTTAGTGTCATGATCTGTGATATGGGCCCCCCCCCCACTGTTCTCTCTCTTGCTCTCATACACACACACACACACACACACACACACACATTAACCTGAGAAGCTGGAGAATAGCCTGCAGAACTGGGAGAAGCGGTGTCTGTGCAGCCATTGTTGGGTGTCCTGTATGGACCATGAGGACAAGAGGTGCTGAAAGCAAATTAATATTTTAAAAACTGAAACACAAGTGCTGTATCATCTGCAGCTGACTAAATGGTTTTAGAAAACAAAATAAACGTGCTCTTTGCAACTAAGATGAGGCTAAGCAACAGGGGGCAGGGTTTCTGCACTTACATCAGAGCAGCTGGGCAGCATTAGCTCCCCCTGCTGGTCAGGAGAGCAGTTTCTAATGTTGGGAGGAAAAAAAAATACAATACATACATTTGATGATCTGAATAACCTAGTTCACAGGGAACCTGGACAAAAGCTGCCTCTGTACATTATTTTAAGAATCATTATAAAATCTAATTTAAGATTTGATATGTATTATACGTGATTATTTTTTCTGACCACAAATGCTGAACAAAAACAAACAAATGTATCTATTTACACCGAATTGTTACCAAAGTATATTCACATGATTCGTAACAGACAATATGTGGTTAATACTTAAACAACTATCATTACTCAATATCAGTATCATTAACAGTTAACGATAATCATGCTCATAGTGTGTCAGAATATACACAAAGACAACTACTTGAGGTGGCGAGCCATGCCAAACTGTACATTAATTCTTTGAAACATAAAGCCAAAGTGTCACTCTCAGGTGTCTGGGGAAGTGGCGTGGGGGTACTCACCCTTCTAGGAGGCTGCAGCTGGTTGGGGAGCTCCGGTAGATGGGGGAGGGAGTAGCATTTCCACTGCAGACACCAGGAACATCCGGCCACGGTGAGCACTGTGAGGACGGGCTAGTTTATCACAACATCACTGTCTGCATTTATAAATGATATTCTAATTAATGATCATTACAAGTATTCTAAAAAACATTCCAGATAAATTATGGTGATGCAATGTAACATTATATTGGATTTTGTTTTTTATTACTGCGTTTATCTTTCGTTTCACGGATGATCTATTTTACACTGAGCATTTACAATATTTACCCAATTACACAGCCAAATATTTCACAGGACCAGTTCAGCATATGTCCACTGCATAAGGACACTGCAGCACAATGAGCATCCTTAGTATCTGAACTTAAAAGCTTAACACCACATATACAGTGCATGCATAGCACCCAGCAGAGACTGTAGCCACCAGTCCTACTATGAGAGGGGCGCAGACCACAGGTGCATTGAGTGCAGGCAACACGCTAAGGGTTACCCTATTCTGGCTGCACACTCCGTCTAAACCAGATTAAGCTGCTTCACTCTGGTTTCAAAGGCCGGCGCTTTCATTCATGTGTAAACTCGATCATTCTGAACGGGCTCTGAGATGCTGAAGTCACCGGTTACTGTTTTACTTGGACCGGAAGCACATGGGGAAGTGGCCGAGATAACGACTAGTCAGGCTGATCTGAAGCAACTATATGACAGCAGCATATGGTGGGAAAATGGCGAGGCATGTGGCAAGTTTGCGTCCTGGGTCCTTAACCTTCTCTTGACTGGTTAATCAAAACTCCGCTAAAATATAACTGGAACAACAATGACTGTACAAAAATAAGACTGCAAAAACAAGCAGCAGAAACTGCACAGCGGCAGGGAAGGGCAAATACGCACTAAGGTGAAAACACTGGGGTCACCTCTGTAAGCACCGTGGTTTCATAGGAAGGTTGGTATTTCTCTCTGTCGTGAAGGGCCTTTTTCTCCACCTTTTCCCTGTCAGTCTTCAGTTTGCGATCCGCTCCTTTGGGCTTCCAAGAACAGAAAAGGAGTAAAAAAAGATTTGGGCATGTGCTACAGGCACAAACTAACCTTACTTCAGTGTACTTCTATTGTGATTAGACTGTAACGGGAGAGCGACAGGCCTGTTGTACATGGATAAGGTTTGACCTACAGCCTTGTATTTCTCTAAGACCAGTTCAATCGTGTGTAGCACAGCTGCACACCAATTACGATTTCTAGCTTGAATGAATAAAAACATTAAAGAAATCCCAATTTCCAAGGTCATGTTTTTACTTATCTAAATTTAGTTACTCTTAACATGAATTAATTATGTTTATGACGTATAGATGGATTGTTTTTTCTGATTTAACCGTTTATTGGTTGTTTTACAAAAACATGTTGGCAGAATTACATTGTGGCACACAAAATGAAACAGCTTTGTCCTTTTACTTGGACGGCTATTTGTGACGAGGTCAGACGAGGCTTCCAGATGTGCACCCCCACCTCAACCTCACAGCAACTTTACCTTAAACACCTTGACCTGGCAGCTGCCCGAGTGGATGTGCTCCTGGTGTTCCTGGTCATCGCTCTGCGCGAACGTGTCGATCTGAATGCGGAAGGGCACGCCCTTCTCCCCCCCGTGCTTCCGAGGGGTGAACTCTGTGCTGATGCAGTTGACCTGGAAAGCGGAAGCAGTGAGGACGAGACACTTGGGGGCGCGTTGGGAGGGGGGGGGGGCGATGGCAGGCAAGCAAATCACAGAACCTATACCTGGATGAACACGGACGCACCCTTGGCTGGATCCCACAGGAACTCGATGGTGTTAAGCTGCAGAGGGGGGGCCCGCACGTCCACGACTCCCACGGACAGCGGCATGTCTGCCAGCAGCCAACACACAGTCAGCAGGGAGGACTCCAGCACAGAGTAAAAAACACAGGACACTTCAGTGTCTAACAGAGAGGACTGTCACACACAGTCACACAGG
>JABJVR010000031.1:1126054-1136265 GCA_025773905.1 Chitala chitala
TACCAAAAAAAAAAAAAAAAAAAAAAAATCAGTCTTTCACTAACCCGAATAATTAATGCAAAAATTAAATTACAAAACAAGTAAACGCTTATGTTTTGTTAGCTGGACTGCTTTCCCCACTTAAGAAAAAAGGGTTATAACATGGTCCCAGAGAATGGTTACATGTTCACCACATTAAGATATTTATAATCCCATAATTTTTGGTTATTATTGTGCTCACATATGTTAAATTTCACCCCTCTTGCAACCCTTTTACACAAATCACTCGGCCAGCCAAATGATCGGCTACCGGAACTAACTAATGTTATATCTCTGTACCCTTTTCTCACAGGTCCACTTATATATGCTCCTTGGAGCAAACTGTTGATCCAAGACCAGTTGTACTTTATTGGAATGCTGAGAATTTATTTTCAGGGCAATGCTAAACAGATCAGATTATGTTATTTTAAGATTGCAGCTGCAAGATAAACCTTAGCCTTGTAATTTGTCCTTGCGCATTTCATTTTCAAATACCTACAGCATATTTTCAGGTAAGTCACTGAAACCAGTTCAAAAGAATATAAAGAACAGAAAGGCTAAAAATATGGACAGTAACACTCTCTTATTCCACAGCCTTAAAAAAGGCATTAACCACCGGGCTGAGACCTCTCAGGTTAATTCATCATTCTGTGAAATGAAGAAAAAAAAAGAAAAGCAAAGTGATACCACATTGAGAAGCGGTATGACATTTAACTTAAAGAAAAAAAAAAAACTGTTGTCATCGATTAGGAGCTGTGACATGTATGACGGTTTCCCGGGAGATGGCGTGTGCCGTGGACTGTGGATGCCAGCACGAGGTGGGGGGGGAGAACGTGAGTGCCCCCGCTGCACTCGGACAGGCCACCACACGGCTAGCTGTGCGTAGACACATCTGACGAGCTGCTGCTGTTGCTGTTGGTGGTCTGGGCTCTCTTGATGTACAGGTTCAGGAGTTTCATCTGGAATGGGTGGCAGAAGAGGGATTCAGTACCAGTTTTGCTTGTGTAGCTACATGAGCAAAGTGTTTTAGTTAATAAAACTAACAGAGCTAATACAGAAGACGGTACAAAAAAAATACTGTGTACTACTCACTTATGGTAAACACAAATGGCAATACGTAAGATATGTTTTAATGGGATCAGAGCTATTGTAACTGATGCTCATTACTTTAACTTGAGATACACAACTACAAATTATGTCACTTCAATGTGATTCTTGGCTGAGTACTGGGCATCTGAATCAGAACACGCATAAAGTTGAAACATACCTCACAATCGTAAGGAAGCAGAAATAAATTCAGATTAACTTGTGTAAGGAGTGGAGTGAGGTAATGGTTAATGAACTCGACTTGCTATTTGGAGTGCCAGGAGGTCTACCTAATTTATAACACTCTTGTAAATACCAACGTGCACAGATGTGAAACTGGTGAAAGACAAATATATTAAAAGAACGCAATATGTAGGTACGCATTTGTGGTGTCTGAATATTTTGATTGACAATTATACTGTTGTCTGGTAAACAGAACATCCAGACGTGAATCTTAAGTAAATTCTAATATACTAAAAACATTCACCAACCCCCCCCCCCCCCAAAACAAACACAGTTGCTACATGAAAACGTTCAAACAGACATGGGGCACATTCAGCACCTCTGTCCATGACCCACACGTGTCATTTGATGGGGAGATTTTACCTGCAGGTATGAAAGGTCGCTCGGTAAAGTCTAGATCAGAACCCATTGCCTCTGTTGCTCAGTCCAGCCAAGGTCACTTTGTGATCATTCCAGACTAGTTGTGTTGTTAAACAATCTCATTTGGCGGCCTTCCAACTGCTTACATAACCCAAGGCCATCCCACACAGTAGGCCAGAAGCACCTTCCACATACACATAGAGGGGCTGCCCCAAAATAAGGAGGGACTGAAAGAAATTGTGTTATGGTACCTTGCTGCCTGTAAGCTGGGTTAGGTGGGGTTTTAGCTCCTCTCCAATGACTGAGTAGATAGCCACCAAGCAGAACACACTGGCCTTGCGCACACTGCTTTCTGTGTTGTCGTAGCCCTGTGGTCATAGACACATAGTCACTGCAAAAATAACCCACACACACACACACACACACGTGTACTGGAATGATACACTTTGCTATAAGTGTCGCCACAGTGATTTGTATAGAGGATCACAAAGGTGCTTAACAGTGACGCAGACACACAAGCATATCAATATTTGTCATTTCCAGTTAGAAAACACACCACAATTGCCCCGGTAGTGGCATTGTTTTATTGGGCTCATTACATTTACAAGAAGGAAATAAGGTAGACAGAGAGCCGAAACCTACTGCTCAGCAAAAAAGCCCAAAGCAGGAAATGTGGGCTTGTTCCACAAGGAAGCTACGGGATTGACAAAACATGCCTGTGTTTTGTAAACCTCTGATAGCCGGCCATGCCCTCCCCACCCTACGACACTTACCTGCAGGAGTCCCGGGATGATGTCAGGGAGCAGTTGGAGCAGGGACTCCTTGGCGATGCGCTCGGTGACCTTGGTCTGCATCTTGATGGCGGCTAGGTTGATGGGGTAGTCGGCTGTCTGCACAATAGGGCACAGCACCTTGGTGCACTGTTCCGGGTGAATGGAGCCAGCCAGCGTGGAGGCAGTCTCTTCTGCGGCACGTACCACCTGGGGGGGCGGAGGGGGCGAGAAGGACGGCAAGGGGTTCATGCTTCCCACTGCATGTAAGAATAACAGGAGGGAGTTTAAAATTGTGTGTCCCACTGACAAATACACACGCCATCAGACCAGCGTGTGCTATTCGAGGAGTGTGTTACGCAGAACATGTGCAAGTAACACTCTCAGGCCAAGCATGTATAAGGCTGTTGTAGTATTCTTCAACAACACACTAGTTAAATAACTGTCGTTAATATGTAATCCTTAACTGCATTTATGGGCCAGCGTAATGGGAAGGCAAACCGGTCAGTTATAATGAGGTAGAGGTTCAGGGCTCTCAACTGGTTTAGTAAATTCTGAGTTAAATCATTAAAGTAAATATAAAAATTGCTTGTCGCGAAATCGTGAATGAAACTCAGCTGAAATGTAAGCACATTTAGCCTAATCTAACACACTATTCTCACAATGACAACATATTTTTCAGTGATCAAAACTGCACTGGGGTCAACCTAGCACCACTCCTTAGTGACAAACTAGTTTCTTTGTAATATTTACTATACAAGACCGAAGTAAAGCACTACACAGTGAGAAGATTTCAGAAGCCATCACGCTTCCAGACTGCCCTTACTTTGGTAGCTGTCATCAAGAGCCACATGCAATCTCAAGTCTAAAACACACCATGGCAACAAGGAGGCAAGGACCTGTATCAACCGCTCACTCTGTGGAAATTCTGTTACCAGTGTTGTGGGTTGTTGCAAGCATATGGGGTTTTATGTCATGCATTGTGAGAGAATGTATTTATCCAGTCAGCCCCCAAGGGGTGAACACAGTTCTGTGTGATGGACTTGGCAACAAACCCACACTAAAACTTTTTTGACAAAACCATTTAAAAATATGCTGATTTACCCTTCGCCTCCACAATAAAGTTGCAGGCATGCAGGATGAGTATTATTTGTTAGTAAGAGGCCTTCCATACAATTGCCTTTGCAGAATTTCCCAAATGAACTTTTACGACAGCCGATGGATATTTGCAGAAAAGCTCAGGATAATTACCTTCCCAAAGGTACAACAGCTTCAAATACTACAGCCAGAGGCCCTTAACCTCTGTTTAACCTGCTGCAGTGAAGCAAACTTGTGAACATCAAGGTTCTAGAATGTCAGACAGAAATATGAACAGTCTGCCATTGTCATATGGGGCTGACAAGGCCAGCACCATAACAGAGTGTTCAGTGTAGGCTGTACATGACAGACTGGTGCTCTCCACTCAGGCCCTGTGTGGTACCTACCTCTTTATGAGAATCCTTGTGTGCTTCCAATGTCTTCATAATAGTGAGCTCGGCATAGTTCTTAAAACGAGCTGGCTGGTTTCGCAGGATCTCTTTCAGAACGCGCAGAGCCAGGGCCCGGATGGTGTGCTGCACGGGTTTGGAGAATTAATTCAGCATTAGAACAACATGAAGGATCACCGTGTGAAGATGGTGGGTTCACCATCTTTCTGCTTTTTGTAATCTACCAATACATACATACATACATACATAACGTATGTATACAAAGTATACACAATACTTACACACACACACACAATTCCAAAACAATGCTTTATATATAACTGCAAACATTGTGCATGCGTGTACGCGTTTGCGTGACGGGAGGCCCACATCTTTGTCGCCCAGCGTTTCGAGCAGCAGCAGCAGGACAGTCTTGAAGTGCTCGTCCCAGACGCTGAGGCTGTCCTCGCGCGTGATCTTCAGCAGCTCCACCAGCGCCGCCTTGCGCTCCTCTGCCCGCTCGTTGTGGTTGGACAGCTCCTTCAGCAGCTCTGCCACAAGCTCCGAGCGATCCAGGGCAACTTGGAGAGAAGGCCATCAGAGTCACCAAGAGTGGAAGTCGCGACCATCTCTACATCCTTCACCTGACCCACAACACTGCACCCCCCTCTACCACAACCCTGCTCTCCATGACCACTTACAGCACATCAGTTATAATACAAAATTCTACACAAGTAAGAGAGTAAGTCAGACATGACTGTAGCCCTTTAGTATAGCGCCAGTGTTACACAATAAGCAGCAGAATTTGCATAGTCTAGATTACTTTAGGAAGGCGACAAACGCATGTATACAGTTATAGAGGTTAGTAATAACGTTTTATGCGGTTAAGCAGTATAACAGGTATTTGTTGCTGTCCTGTTAACAATGAACCCCTAATAAAAGTCCAAAACCATAACTGCGCAACTGTTCACCACTAAAATCTGTATACACCGAACCTAAGCATGCTGTCAAAATGTATAAAAAGCAGATTTCATGTTAGTATTAGAAAAATCGCGATCGTCTTCACAGCACAGGATCATGCTTGTTCAGAAAAGCCTGCGGGAGTATAGTAGCTGTGTCCAGCAAGAGGAACGGGATTGTGTGAGCACCAGAACAGGAAAGGGGGGTGGGGAAGACAAGCCAAGACCACGGGAAAACGCACAGAGACATGTATGGGACAGAAAGCTAAGTGAACGGCGTGCCTTTACCCGGAGCAAAACCCTTGGGATGCGACATCTTGTTTTCCCCGCAGTCTGGGCGCCGGCCTGAGGGGGGACAGTAAGGAGGGTGTTGACAGAGGCAGCCGGCGGCTGTGCCACCTGCCTGGCCCAGACACACATGACCCTGTCGGAGCCTGGTTGCACGCCTGCCCGTTGCCCTCCGTCTCTGCTTTAGTTTCGTTATCGACTGTCTGAGTTAGAGACTCGAGAGCCTAATGCCCCCTTGGACACAGGTCCCTGAGGTCAGCTGGCAAAGCTCAGCGCTTCACTGAGGACCTTCAGCTGCCATGTGTCATCATTTAATTTGTTTCTATGGAAACTGAAACAAGAGCTCTTACTTGTGAAGCCTCAAAAGGACGCAACTAAAAACCGCTTCAGGGATAAAAATGAATACGTATTACAACATACACCCCTGACCCCCACCAAAGTCCATTAAGTATGCCAAACTGCAAAGGGGTTGGTTTTGTAACTGAACCAATCGGTTCTACAGGCTGTTGGAAGTGTGCCTCTTCATATATATATATACATTGCATGCAGGTATACTTGATCTTTCGACATGGTCGTCTGAACGGCTTGCTGCGCGAGGTCACCCTGGTTTCTTTACCAAACATTACACAACGGACCCTGTTCGACACAAGAACGGTGAAGTTTACATACATACAAGGCTGCACCTCAAACAAATGAGACGACTGACTGAACACCACAGGCGATGCAAGCATGTTTTCTGTTTAAATATTTTAACAGGCTGCTTTAAGGCAATAGGGGCAGAGCCTTGTTGAGCCCTCATGAAGCTTGGTTTGTGCTGGTGACCTCCTCGTCAGACTTTAATTTCTGTGCTGATGCTGGATAAAGAGATGAGGTAAGATTGTGACATCACACCACAGAACAAAGGGGGGGGTGGAAAGGGGCTGGGTGGAGGGGTGTAGGGCTACATCTGCAAGTGTAATTTTTGTCATCTTTGTGGGGAGAAAATGTCCCCCCCCCCAAAAAAAAGACAGCAATTCTTAAAAAAAGCTGTGTACCTTGGCAAAATAAAAAATAGGTTCTAATTCAACATTTCTTCTGTTATTTTTTTTGTTCAGCTTTCCATGTCTGTTTGGGCATTAGTCTACCATAAACAGGATCAGAATAATTAAATGCCCTGAGTCAAGGTCCACCAGAATGCTGACACAAACACAGAAACAAGCATCTGCTGTAAGTGGGGGTATATCACATCAGTACATGCTGGCCTTACCGTCACGAAACTGCTCCACATCGTCATCAAACACCGCCTCTTTCAGGGCACTCTTGTCATAGGCGCTGATGGTTTCGGCGTAGCTGTAAGGGTTGTACTCCCGTCCCCGAGGCCCGGCGAAGGAACGTGGGGAGGGCGTGTTCAGCAGCGATGTCTTGTTGTCCAGGGCCATACGGCCTCCTTCGACCACATCGACACCCAGCCCAGGGGCAGATCCAGGGGGCGCGACCACAGCCCCCGGCTGCAGGACACAGCGACGCTCTTGTAAACCAACAGTACCACCTAAAACTGTACACTGCTCCTGGTACCACCAGCAATAATCAATACAACCAGAAACAGTTCACTAATCAAATTAGCTGGCTCCATTAATGCCATTAAATGACCACGAGGGTCAGTCTGTCAAGTTAGGGCCCAGTATCCGTAAGAAGGAAGCAAAGCAATAAATGTAATAATGCAACTAATCACAGGAGTGTGATAGAGAGAAATGGTGGGGAAACCCGTCTGCTTAAAGCAGTTACTGAGGAGCTTGTAATGTGAAAACAGCACGCATACACACACGATCACATATTTATACTAATGAAAAATATTGGTACACATTGGTACACTTTTGATATTAATCTCTACTTTTGGATGAGGCCATAGCTATATAATTTGTATGCATTATCTACATGCACACTATAATGGCCTATGTTCTACCAACACCTGTCATTTTTCATCATCCTGCTGCTCAGCATTTTCATAAACTGAGCGTCGTTTAGGTACCACACATGCGTTGGACACATCTGAACCAAGCAGTAACGACAGCGGGACTCACGGCGTCATCCTTCTTGCCGTCACGGCGGACCGGCTCGTTCAGATCCTCCTGACTGCGGTAGCTGAAGCTCTGGATGGCCTCGGTGACGCCACGCAGCGAGTTGTAGATCTCGTCCGAGTTCATGTTCTCCGTGTCGTACTCCAGCATGCTTTTGGGGAGAGGACAGGCATGGTGGGGCTGGGAGACGGGTCTGTACTACTGCTCAATTCAGCAAGGAGATCAGCAGAGAGCACATGCTGATCCGCAAAGCACAAGTTCTGCAGTTGCACAACAAGTGAATAAAATAGCTACAGAAAACCGTGACATGGACGATACAGCCTTCAATGACCCCCAAATAATTACTTTCAGTGATTACGGGAAATTTCGCTCTGAGACAAGATGGCTCTGAAATGGATGCCATGTTAAGTCAATCTCACAGATAAAACACAATGCAACACGACAAAATGCAATACACTAAAGGCAGTGTTGCTTTACAAAAACACACAAAGTGGTAAGACCAATGATGAAAGGCAACCAGAAACAACACGAAAGCTCTATGGTGCCAGAAAGTATCTTATATAATGGCTTAAAAACCACTCACTTCAGTTGCTCACTCTTCAGTTTAAGTAAGGAACCAACATAAGTACCAATGGCAGCAATGTACAGTGACACAGCTGCTATCTCGGATAAGAGCAATTTAACAAACTGCAGCAAGGAAAGGCTGCAGACATCAGTCATCTCAACATCCAATGTGCATGCAAGCGAAAGCAAGATGAAGCCATGTTTTTCCAATGTGAACAAGAAGAACGACAGGACAGGCAAAGAGGTGTCACAGTATTTACACTCTGAAGTCTGCTCAAGTCTCAAATCCAGTGGCCATACGTAAATCGCACTGAGATGCCAATAACGAGCACAAACTAATATTTCTTAGGTGTTAACGTTTTTCGGAAAACAGCCAATGCAAGAAGGTTTGACTAGAGAACAAATGGTGAAGGACATATAGATATACATTAAAAAATAAATAAATAAAAAAATAAAATCAACATACCATGGACTTATCCTATTATTATTATTATTATTATTATTATTATTATTAATTATTATTAATAATACTACTATTATTATTATTATCATCATCATCAAAACTTGACAACTACAGTAATGTCTGAAAAGACAGCAATGGGTTATCCAACACCCCGAGAAAAGTCGTCAAGTTACTTATCAACATACATGATACGAAAATTGCGATGGTCTTCAAAAGTAATGGAAGTATAGACAGACATCTATATAAACAGTTGGCCCAATTTTAACCACAAGCCAAGGACAAGTCCAGAAAGAGTAAGAATTGAGGCGACCACAGTGAGAGGTCCACACTATGGCCCTCCAGTGGATATGAACGTTCGGTGGGTTGGGACGACTCTCCGCTGCCGCCCCTCCCGTATACTGTGACACCCCCTGGCTGGAGGCATGTTACCTGGGAGAGTAAGCGCGGCGAAGGGCCTTGAGGGAGGGGGCGGCAGGGACGGAGTGGGACGGAGGAAGGGGGGGGCCCTGCTTGGATGGCCCGTCTGCCCCCCAGCCCCATAACCGACTGTACGCATGGCACGGCCGGAAAGGGTCGGAGAGGTGAAAGAAAGAGAA
Organism: Chitala chitala; assembly: GCA_025773905.1. Lineage (NCBI taxonomy): Eukaryota > Metazoa > Chordata > Actinopteri > Osteoglossiformes > Notopteridae > Chitala > Chitala chitala. Next base: position 1,134,925 of record JABJVR010000031.1, read on the forward strand.
CGAGGGGTGGGGGGTTAGAGAAAGAACAAAGGATAGAACAGGACAGAAACAGGGAAGTACACAAAGAGAAAGAAAGGAAGAAGGAAAGGAAGAAAGAAGAGAAGAGAATCTATAGTCCAAGCCTCAGGTCAGGGGTTACTCCAAAGTAGTGTTCGGAATACAAGCCAACCAATAACCATGGACGGAACCTTGTCTTTATGACAGCTATGAACTTTGTGAAACAACAGGTAGCTGCATTCGCCTGAGTCACAAGGGGCGGGACCCATGAACATGACCGCCTTTCAGAGGACTACAGGAATTACAGGGTGTGGAAGTGGGATACAGGAAAAGGCTGGTACCTAGGCGACAGGCCGCCATGAGAGCAGTTGGTGGGGGAGGTGAGGGGACTGCTGCGACTGCTGGGATGCCGGGGTGGGGTACGACCCATGGTGCTGCTGGGAGACGCCTAGGGGACACAATGGTTTGAACGAGTCAAAGTTTACTGTGTGCAAACTGACATACAGCATCAGAAAAAACATACAGAGCAAGTACAGTATATACAAGTGCAATCTGAACTCAGCGGCTGGTGGTTAGGGGCAGTATGCTATAGCCGGCGTCAGCATTAAGAAATTAAGCACTACTGCAGCTATGCAAGACAATAAAAAAAACCTAGTAATTACTGTAATAAGTACAGCTTTCTGAATCGATATTCATTAATATGAATTTAAAATTCAAGTTCAAGTATATATGCTGACTCGAAATTCAACAATGGACTAATACAATACTATAAAAGGTATATAATATGAAAAAAAATTATCTGAAACAGATAATAAAGAACCCCTCCACTCCATACCATGCCCATGCCAATATTGCTTGAGTTCTTCAAGTGATTATGTAGAAGCTTGGTGGCCCCATCCTGGAAGGTTTTGGGCAGTGCTCCGAGAAGCATGGTGAACTCAGGTGTGTTGAGCTCAAACAGGGAGATGAGCACCACCTGGGCAGCCTACGTGATAGAGAGGACAGCCAGGGATAGCCTGTTACTGTGTGTTCAAGAAAGGCAGCCAACCACGCAATCCTGAGGGCTGTCGCACACCGGTGACCGCACTGGACACCGCTCAGAAGTGTGTGTTAACATGTGGTCAGGCACAGACTTGAAACCCAACACAAATGCAAACTGTTACCCTACAAGTCAACCATGACAAAAATGCACAGAGACACACCATATCAATTTCTGCTGAACACCTGTAGTTCTACTGAAACAGGGGGTTGCACTATACTAAAATAAATATATATATATATATATATATATATATATATATATATATATACACACACATTTTTTTTTTTCTTTTTTTTTAAGTG
>JABJVR010000031.1:1136310-1161057 GCA_025773905.1 Chitala chitala
TATATATACACACCATAATCTTCATTTGCAATCATTTCAACAGGCCAACAGGTAACTGCCAAGACTGAATGTGAACATATGAAAAACCTAATGTACATAAACACAGCTAACATGCACATACTGTCTGGAAGCAAAAAACAGTCGAATGCGTGTTATGCAAAGAAGCAAGGAAAGAGAGGTTAATTAAAAATTTGTTTCAGGTTTATGCAAATGTTATTCCACTCTATTGCACACGGAACAAGGTCACAGCATGGCCTGTTACACTATGTAGAGAATGGGTGTTAAGGAGGCAAACCGATGGCCTAGTACAAAGAGCAGTGTCCCACGTGACCCCTTCAAAAACAGAAGAGCAGAAAGACTGTTTTGCCATTTCGTTTGAGGACAGCTGGAAGCGGTCAGGCAAAGGCAGGTTATTGGAGGGTGTGGGGCTACAATTGAGGGGAATGGCCTTGGTGAGGTATCCATGCAATCCGTGCACAGTGGTGATGGGGGGGTGGGGCTCTACCTGCTTACACCTTTCCTCCAGGTTGCCCTCCCCGGGCAGGGAGGCCGCAGTGCAGGGCCTGCCCGATAGCTCTTCAGGAGCCCAGTTATGGAGGGTCTGGGTTTGATGGGCAAAACAGTGTGGTTTAGGGGCAAAACCAAAATCAGGAGGAAACCCAACAGAAAATAATGATCCTTCATGGACTTTCTCTTTTTTTTTTTTTTTTTTTGACTGAAGTGCATGTTTATGATGCCGGTGCAATATGTAACTAAGAGATGATCTTTTTTTCCCAACTGTGTGTTTGCAGTCGACTAAAATGCAGCAATACTTCGATACAGAGACAGAAAAGTGATACTACCTGGGCAGTAGCATAATAGGAACTGACTGTCAACGTGTGTGACCTTCGCTTATTACAAACACACACGCTTTCCTGGAATTCAGAATTTGTAATTAAAAAAAATCATTATCCAAAAATAAACATACATCCAAACCAATTCTTTTAAAAATATATATCTCCAGGAATCAGTTGAAGAAAAATAACGGCATGTAAATATTTAACCGACGTGTTCGTCTGTAACCCGGCTTTGTCAGTACATAATTACTGGAGCATATTTTTCTAGAATATTCCCAAATAACAGAAGGTCTGCAACCCTTCCACCAATTAAAGAGTTTCCTCCATCCAATCAGTTGATGGAAATTCTCCTGACAGGAAAAAAATCCTGACACAGTGTTTATTCATAGAATTTCTCAGAATCCTATGGCTGAATTCCTTTCATTTCCATCTGTGGATAATTAGCACCAGGTTCTCCACAGAGTCCTTAGAGTCCAAGAGAAAGAAAATGCATCGCAGCTACAGTGGACACGACACACAAAGAAAACAGCGTTTCTGTGGGTGAAGTATGGGGAATCTCGACAATCCAGTGAGACAAGTAGGACAGGAGGTCACTAACACACAGTTCTGATGGAGATGAGTGAAATGGACCTTTGGTGTTGTAGTGAACGCAGTTGTTTCGAACAGGCCCACCTTTCTAACATCGGAGCTCTTTGGTTCTGTGGTCCAGGTGATAATGCGTGACACAGCCAGCCTGGTCTCGCTGGAATTCACAAAGTCCGCTGGGTCCATCTGCCGTGCCAGCGACTCTATGTACTTCAGGATGGCCACCTTCACCTGAACAGCAAGAAAGGCACGTTAAGCAGCGTACTAATAACGGTAAGAACAGGATAATGGCACAGATAACATTTCCCTGTATATGTTTTAACACACACCTTGAGGTTGGGTGTCTGCGTCTGATCAACAATGAACCTCATCAAGATGTTGAACTGCTGATCGAACGGGAAAGAGTCCCTGAAAGAAACAAACTGGGAGTCAGCCCTCGGGCAACGTGATAGGTCCAAGAGCAACCTCCCACAGGAAGCGAGCAACAGAAGGCAATCGGTCCTCACCTGGTGACATCCAGGGCCTTTTGAACTTTGGCCTGGACGGAGCCCAACAAGTCAGCACCCATCTTCTTTAGAAGTTGCGTAAGCAGGACAAAGAGCCAGTCCTGGAGGTCCTCCCTGTGAACGAGGATGAAGTCCACCAGCGTCTCCAGGAACATGCTGAACACCTGGGAGAGACAGCATCACTGATGAACACCCAAGAGGTTCTATTATGCATGCTGTATTGATCCAAACTATTGGTGAGACTGATACTATAATGATCGAACACTTACTCTCTGATGTTACAATCCACACCACGGCAGACCATGCAATGAGACCCAACAGCACTCCGTTAGTACAGGCAAATGGTGCAGTGACAACACTTATAACAACTTTATCTGTCTTTGTTTTTTTAAATACAAATAATTAAATGTGAAATACTGTTAATCATGTGCAAACGATACAAACGCAAATTTCTTCAAATTGGAACAAAATGTCAGTTTTTGGATCACAAATTATTTTGGTATAAACGGCTACACGACATTATACACTATACAACCCCTGTCTTAATAAACCTTACCAGATTATTTCAAATTTTGAAACACTTTTCCACACTTAAACGTCATCTCCATTCACAACATTACAACAAAGTTAGATGGCTTTAAGCTTGCAGTTAATTTGTCATTCCAGAACACACATCTCTAAATCCACCACTGGAGCAATTTTGTTAAAATATCCAAAGAACGTTTCTCAACGGCGTCAAACCCGTAACGTCTGCCTGCTCATACCGAGGTCCCTGGCAGGCTGGAGACTTTACCTTGCTGTGTGGGTCCGCAAACATCCTGGTGAAGATCTCACAGAGTCTCTTCAGCTCCACCCGGCTGCACGGGCACGCACAATGGGGACAAAGGCCGGACATGCAAAATGGGGACAGAAGTGACAAGTGGAGAATGACAGTAAGGACAGCTTTTCAGAGTGCATCTCACATGTCTGAGAAAACCCTGCATCAGGCTGCCTTCACACTGTCTAGTTACGATTTTCTGTAGCCACCTGACCATGCACCCTACTCCGCCCCCCTCGCCCCGCCTCCTGTTGCTAGGACGCACCTGAGTATCCGCTGGCTCTTGAGAAGGTTCTGCAGGCCCACCAGGCCCTCCTTGCGCTCGGACCAGTTGGAGCTGGCGCAGTGATTGAGCACCTCGGCCACATCTTCCGTCTGTCGCAGGTAGTGAGGCACGCCGCCGTTACGCGAGCCGTAAGAGCGCTCCGAGCAGGCGCTGGACGCGTCGCTGTTGGCGTCATCGTCCGAGTACATCCCCGGGGACTCGTACCTCCGCCGCACGGGCTTCCTCTGTGGGGCACAAGCACCGAACGGGCACGGAGGTCAGCACAACGGGCGCACACGTGAGCCTGGAAACGCCACTCACGCTCACAATAACTAATGACAACTGTTAGACAATTTACTACAAATTACCATCACTATGCTGATTCCAAGATTAAACTTTTAGCTAAACTACACACTTCAAAAGTATGGTGTTTGTCTGGTTGTTAATTAGCTGGGCTATGTGTGATTGTGGTTTAAAATCTAAATAGCAAAACCAGCTCAAGTGAATAAACTGAATGAAACCAAAGTGTTGGTTAAGGACAGCATCCCATAAATCCCTAAGAAACACACAACATCAAGAAGTTCTTTTTTTCCCCACTTGCAGGCATGCTTGTTTTGGGAAATCTGCAAAAAAAAAAAATCTTATAACAAAAGACATCTAGAACTGTATGTACAATTCCTAAGTTATTAGCCTAAGTTATTATTAAGCTCTTTGAAGTCCATAGATATATATCCTGAGCTGTGAAAAACGTGGGGACAGTGGTTATCCTACGATCAGACGGCTTCATATGTGGTTAAGTTGTTAGGGTTATTCATATACGAAAAAAAAAGCAGATTTGAAGTAAAAAGCTACCTTATTTCGGGAGTCTCCTAACAGCTGGAGAAATTAAAGGTCAGGAAGAAAAAGAAAATAAAAGTTATCATTTAAACAAGAAAATTATTACACATTAAAACACCTCTCCTAAATTAAAAATATATTTCTACAAATAACTAGTTTATGCTGTTTTACATTATTAACTCACATATACTTTAAAAATAATTTCACGCTGTTCTTCAGTCCACTAGCTTAATACAAGCCTTTCTGGCAAAAATCTTTTTGTCTGTACCATATTTTGAAATGACTCTGTACATATAACAAACAAAGGCAGTTTGACCTTTAAGAACATATTAGATCATCACGGCTACACATTTGGTATCACCTACAACATCATCATACACCATTTTAATTCATAGCAAGACAAACGTTGGTAACGCTGTTTCGTTTCTGCTTCTATGTATTTCTGTGTAGCTCTTGCACCAGGGACATATCACTGTGGTGTAACCACAAAACACTGAGCACTGCAGCCCAGCTAACATGCCGTGTGACAGCAAAGCTGCTGAACACACAGCCTGGGTGCTTTGCGCAGTGGTGCTCAGGGATTCTCACCAGGGCATCTGCCACAGCAGCTTCCACCTCTGTGCCCGTGTTGAGGACCCTCATGGCTGATATGCGGGCTGAGTGGACAAGCCCAAACCGGTCTGCGGGAAGATTGGAGGAGTCAGACGACAAGGCGAGAAGTGAGCAGCCAAATAGTACCGCCAATGCAATACTCCGAAGACACGAGCGAATAAAATGACTCTAGGAAAGCTATCTGGTCCATGGCAAGCTATGTCTTAACATAACACACATTCATAGCTGGATATGGTTATTATGAGCTATGGTGACATGTGCAAATGAGTTTTGGCAGGAATAAAACTGCTTGCAGGTACAGTGTGCAGTGATAGCTTCAGAATGTATCGCAGTATTGTTTGTACAATGGGAGTCTGAACCTTTAGCATTTATATTAGATTAATAGTAAACAATAAACCATTTTCTTGGTAATGATCAAGCACACCATTGTTTCTGCAAGGCCAAAAATAGCATTCGTATGTGAACCTAAAACACACTTTTAATCAAAACCGCACATGATAAATTGAACCTTAAATATGATTATACAGCAACATTCATTGTGTTAAAGAAAAATAATTGTCGGTTGCTTTCATTGTAAATTGGTTATAAATAGGAAGGAGTACAATCAAAGAGAAAAATCATGAGAACATTTTTCCCCTCATAGACCCAATGGAAAAAAAATGATTATGACAACACCAATAGTGTGAAGGAATCTCACAACAATGAATAAAAATGTATGGGTCACCAACAGAAAAATATAACTTAAACAATTTTTGTACCATTTCTACATAAGACAGCCAGTGACAAAAAGCCAACCGAAAAATATAACTTAAAACAACAGCAAGAACATGCTCAAAAACTGTAACCCTCAATAACAATGTTCGCATCATTTCTACACAAGACAGCCAGTGACAAAAAGCATTTAGCAGCCTAGCGAGGTGCTAAAGCTAATACATATACTGTTTTTAGCCACGAAATAAAACCCTTCCACAAACGTCTCAGGAACATTCAAATTCAAGCGTACATATCTGGGAGTCAGACAAAAACAAAACCATTCCAAATAAAATCACAGAACCGCTAAAAGACGTTTTCCAAGCATAAAACGACAAAAGTAAACATGACCTGACAACATGAGAATGGCGTAGAAAAGTAAAAGTGGACGAGTAAAAACTTCACACTCACTTTACAGTCCCTGTTCATATAATGAATAAACCGTTAACAATTAGTTAACGTTAGGCATGGTGGATACAATTAACTTTATAAAACAAATGAAGCGGGATAGTTAAAACGACAGACAATGCTATCCAAATCGCCATAATAAAAATCGCCATTGTATTGCATTTAAAATAATCTGATTATCAGAATTCAGAAAAGCACTAGCACAATTTTGCATTTAATGAAAGAAACAAACCAATTATCTGAACAGGATGGATTTTCATTTTTCACCTGGCACGTATAACTCTGCTGATAAAATTCACAGAGCCACAAAAAAAAACACGGACATTTTCATCTTGTAGCTTATGATTATTTTTGAAACAGGTAAACCTGAGTATTCTTATTCGGCACTTTGAGACGTGCTGGCTTCAGCAGGGACGTGAGTGGGAGTTCTTGCTCTATGCTTCAACGAATGGCCCCGCGTAACGCACACGCGTGTGCGAGTCACAGCACCATGGAAACATGCCAGTAAGGGCTCTGGGCCCGCCCCATGCAGATCACCTGACTGGCCCACAGGGTCGGAGGCAGACAGCGCGCTGGTGGAGCGGGAATGGCGTCGGGAGGCTGCCGGGACAGGTAAAGGGTACATGCCCCATGGGCGAGGGGTCAGGGGTTAGTGAAGCGTCCCATAAGGCTACACCCCTGGAGACGTGTCCACGTAAGGTCAAGGGAATCAAACCTACACCCACCTTCTCTTTGTCACTCAACCTACTTTCACAAGATGCAACACTCTCAGTATGTGACCAGAACGACAAAATGACAATGTAATGACACCTGCTGGGTTACATGACAATACAGAAGAGTGAAAGGCTGCTTTCACGAGAACAGAAGGCGTGGACAATCAGAGCTCTCAAACTCCACTACCGCACAAGTGTGCTTCAGTCTACTGGCCGTATGGCTCTGCTGAGTCAATGGGCCATCTTGTTCCTTCCTTCAAGTAAGCAGTACGTTCAGTTAATTAGAAACTACATTGGAGTGTGTGCATATATAATTACAGGATCCCTACTGAATATACTTGTACAGATTTTTATTAAATGAAAAACGAAAAGTTATTTGATTCTCAAAAAAAAAAAAACTGATTTGCTGTGCACCTACAGATCACAGAGTAAGCCTTGATTAACACAGCACCAAATACAGAACATTAAACAGGTCAATTCATGCAGATTAGAAATTAGGGGACAGGCAAAGACAGACTGTCTTTAGAACCGAGAATGTGGGCCTTGTGGTCTAGGTAAGGTAGACTGGTGGATATCTGACGGGCAAGGCAGGAACCAGGGAGGGGGGTAGGGGTGGAGCACCAGCTCCAGCATTGCCCTGTACTCACCCAGAGGAGCGAAGCCGCGCGCGGGACTTGTGTCCCGGCTGCTCTCGCGGCTCGTGTCGCGGCTGCACCCCTGGCTCATGCTGGGCCGGGGGAGGCGGCTCCGGGCTAGCGTGTGGCAGGGGGGAAGAGCGGCAGGGAGAAAAGCTTAACCACAAAGCCTGGCTGTCAGAACACAGGTTAGCCAGTTAGTGTGGGCTGAGGGGGGTGTGCGGGACAGTAGGCGAATCTGGGGCGGGACTGAAAGAGGAGCTGAGTGGAAGACAGCATAGGGTATCTTTGTGAAGATAACACTGCAGGCAAGACACTTAAGCCAAGTCAAGAGTGGAGGTTAACCCCACTGATTAGTGCAAGATCACGACAAGGGTTAGACTTCTGGTGAAAGGCACACCAAACTACTGCTTAGCACTTTTAAGCCTCTCACTGGGACAAAGACAGAACTCTAAGGGGGAGGAAATTTAACCATTAGAAAATTCCCCCTGCTAATGTAGGTATCCATGATGATCCATGAAGAAAGGACAAAAAAAAGAAGACAGTGGATCCGTTTACTGAAAAATTAATCAAATTGATAACACCCCTGCTCAATTAATCAATTAGCTTAAAGGTAAGCATATTAAAGTGCTGTATAGTAAATATGTAAATATTTCAGTAGAGGCACTCTGAAGAGGGACCATTGTCACACCTAAGTGTAAAAGCATTCCCTTTTTCATCTATCTTGCATTGGTATTTAAATAGCAGAACTGATATCTGGCATGAGAGGAAATTCCTGTGTAAAACCTGATGATTAGAAAGAGCAGCCTTCCTGGATGCTGATGATGACAGTATGTCTCACGATGAGCCAACTGACACAGTGAGCTCAGCAGAGCGTGACATATAGATGAGCAGCTGAGATGGGAGAAGCTGGCTGCCCAGCTCTGCCACGGACCAATCACATCACGCAATCGATCAAGCAATCCACCAATCAATGTCGAGGATGTAACACGTGGCCACACAATGATCCCGAAAAAGCACACATCGACAATGAGTCGACAAGCTTGTTTCCCTTAACTCACAGCAATGCACCACAGAAAATAAACCAGTCAAAAAGAAAAATAAATTGATCAGAACTTTCAACCTGTGACAAACACGGTCCAGTTGCACTTTTAGCCTGCCATCTACAGGTTCAGTACTTGATACCTTAACACTAGTCATCAAATATTACATGAAAAGAAAAACATCATAATTTCAGCACAATGTTGAATGTTATATTTCTGGTTTAATTCAGGTTTTGTAATATGGATGTTCTTAGGACTCACTCTAAGAAAAATGTGGATTGATGTGCAATTTTTGGATTATTGTTAAGTTTCAATAAAGGTGTGTAACAACAGACATTACCTACCACTAATAAGCTGCATCTGAGGCAGCAAGTTTATGGCTGTTTACATGGTGTACATGTTCAGGGTAACAATGTCTGCAAGTATAACACTTAAAGGTGTACGTACGAGCTTTTATAGACTGAGCAAAACACAAGCCCTTACTAGTCTGCTGTGTGTCCCAGTAAGCTCTTGGTGTGTGTGTGTGTGTGTTGACAGCCAGATGTGTCCTTACCCACGCCCAGTCTACTGGGACTGGTCTCACGGCTGCAGCCCTGGCTACGTGGCACCTTGGCACGCTTGTCTGAAGACGGGGTGGCAGAAGCTGAGGCAGACGTGGAAGTACGGGGTACTCTGCTGTGTGTGTGACCCAGGAGCCGACCCGGAGAGCTGGACCGACTGCCAGCTGGAACACACACACGCACACGCACACGGCACCTTGTCAGACACTCACAGAAAACATCAGAACTACCAGAATGGTACACCTAACTGTGGCTCTGCTCACACCTTTACACATTATTACTTTAGAACCTTAAATGTGGTATAACAGTATTAACGTTCCTAGGATGTAAACCTGCAGGAGTACCAGGACATAAAGCTGCAACAGGTGGCACCTGTGACAAACTCATCTTTCATCCACACTGTTGTGATATCAACACATTTGCAGCCTGCAGTAAATCATAACTCTGGATATACACATTACGCTGACATTTATGTCTACATTAAAGGGCCATAAATATGGTGCAAACTTGACACTAATCAAAAAACATCTGCACACTGTAAATAAACACTGTACATTATCAGGTGTAAATTATTAAACAAGAACAAGAACCTGAACCGAAAAACATAACTAGGGGTAACATAACACAATGTAACCAACGCAAGAATTAAGACAAAAAAAAAAACACACCAATGAAAACATTACCAGTGACAATATATGTAAAGACAAATAGATTTAAAAAATATATATATATATATATATATATATATATAAACACAAAAACAACCATGGACAAAACTGTTTTTAGAAGTCTGAACCCCAAACCGATTTAAAATGTACAAAACTAAAGCATAAATGCCATGCTTCATGATGTCTGCTGCAGTGGACCAGGACATGCTGAGAATCCCAGGGAGGTGGAATACAGTGGGAGGGGCAGACTGGGAAGGGGCAGGGCATTGTGGGAAGGAGTAGGGGAGGGGCAGGATTCAGATTAGATGAATGTAAGCTTACCACCAGTCGGGTTAGCTGATCTGGATCCTTGTGTGTGAAAGCGAGCCATAAGACAGCAAAAAGTAGCTCATTACAAACAGTTAATGAGACAGAGTTTAACGCAGCATGCAGCAGGTGACTAATCAGTCTCCCGTTCCATAGGAACCTGTGAATATTGTCCTCAGTGTGGACAGTAGAACCCTCTGAAGCAACATGCTGAAGACTGCAAACAAGAGCATCTATGAGAGAACACGCTGTATGACCCCTAAAGGTGGAAGATCCAGGGGTCATACGATAGATGAAGTAGATGGAGATGGGAGTAGGGCTGACTGCTCTTAGGACAGTCTAGATGAGCAGAGAGCTGCCTTAGTGGAGCTTCACCCTTAGGTGTATTGGATGTGAAAGCACTTACGCTGGGACTGAGAAACAGCCTTGGCTCGACTGCGCCCCCTGCTGTCCGTGGTAGCAGTGCTCACTCCTACTGCGCTGCCAGAGCTTGGCCGCCTGGTGCGTACGCGACCTGAACGAAGGATAGAGACACAGAAAGCAAGAGAGACCGTCATTGGATACAGCTGCTGAGTAAAAGTCTAAATCACCTCTGAACCTGTACACCTTCACAATAAAGCACTGATAAGAACCACCCTAAACACATACTGCATCAGGTTGAAGGGGGTTACCAAATATTTCCAGCTACAATTGCTTTACTGGCATGTGGTGGAAGAAATGTGTTTTACCTCAGTAAAAAAAAAAAAAAAAAAAAAAAAAAAACTATAACCAAAATATCACAGGAACACGAGAACCACAATGCAGATGGGACAACCTCAGGTCCACCATTTCAGAGAATAAATCATGTAACACAGCAAAAGTGGCACAGTCCTGCAAGCGTGTTAGTAAATACCCCAAAACACCAGTTAACTCAAAGAAAAACCACACATTGTGGGGGAAGTTCCACCACATTATAACCTGAGTGAATTGTTGCATTGCAGAGACCTGGGACTGAGCAGGCCGATACTGAAAAGCTGAGGTGTACACAAGTTCCGCTTTACTATGGACAATTACAGCAGCAGTGTAATTTACACAGCAGACTGTACACTTAACATTAATCCTTTGGCCATGTATTGATGTTAATCCCTGTAGTCAATTTATGAGACTAAAGACATAATGTACTGAACCCATTCTATTCACCTTTCTGCCATTCTCCCTCCCCAGCACAACAGGAAATGAATGTACTAGTCAAAAAGCGTATTATTATCAGCTGCCCCAAACTATGCAATTAATCACCAATGGCATTCTCGACAGACATCACACTGACTAACGGAGTCCGAATTAGTCCTCTGTACACCACAGTTTACAACACTACAAGCATTTCAATACAGAACAAGAGCACTTCTAAGAAAAAGACAGACTTTCCTGCATTTTACTTGCTGGGTGTTTTCCAGTCACAGCTAATTAATGTCAAGCTCTCTAAAGAAGTGGACCATCAGCAAAGGGCTACATGTCAACAAGACAGAAGGAAACAATTCCTTTAGTGGTAGTATTATTACATTCCTCCAGCTTATGAAGGCAAAACTATTCATTTGCAGGACAGAGAGATAAAATAGGGAGCCGTACTTCTGCAGAACCGCAGATATCTGTTTCTCCACTGCCAACAAGCACTAGATGCAGTTGTACTGTGCAATCAATAGCAGATATTGACAACATATTATCTATGTCCCAAGAAGAAGACACCATGTGACTGCAGACACTGGACACAGATCAGGAAAGCAATGTTTATGTAGACGATCTGTAGAAAGCTGAATTTGTTGTTAAACTGTTGAAGAAATGCAAAAACCTGACTCATACCAGCCCTGGGTGCTACCAGGATAATAAGGTTGTACAGGAAATAGTTACACTAAGCTTTATGATGTGTCTCATATGTTCAAAGCATAAAGACAGGGCTGCTATAAAACAAGGACGGTATCCGTTATCTTTACACAAGGTCTATGGAGCTGTGAAACAGTTAAAATACATTCATGTTCTCCCTTGAAAGGTGAAACGGTAAAGCACTGAAGCAAAAAGTTCACTGCCCACTTTGCGAACATGTGAAACGGTGACATAGCCCCGGTAGCAAAGAGCACTGGGGAAGGGTAATATCAGATATACACAGAAGGTTTGTGGAACAGCAATTCGAAGAACTGCCAGTAGTTTCTGAGAACGATCCTAGAAGAGAATGTTCACCTGTGCATATTTAGAAAGTCAGCAAGAACAACTGAACCCTCCAGGCAAGACAAGTTTTTTACAAAATAACACAAGCCAAGTCTTATAGAAACACGCCCATCCATTAATCCATTATCCATCCATTATACTTCGCAGGCTCACGCATAGCCTGAAGCCTATCCCATGTAGCCTAGGGCACAAGGCAGGGCCTGGACCCTATCCCATGTAGCCTAGGGCACAAGGCAGGGCCTGGAGCCTATCCCATGTAGCCTAGGGCACAAGGCAGGGTACAATCTTGATGGGGCACAAACCTATCACAGGACGGTAGGTGTGAATGCAGCCTGAACCAGCGACCTCCTGTCTATGAGACAGATGGCTTACCACTCAGGATCCACGTTTATGGTGTATGACTTTAACGTGATGAGCTTAATCTAACAGTTAAAGGCAAGACACACAGCAGGATGCTAACTGGCTTGAGCAGACTGTTCTCAAAGCCACACAACAATAACCCCAATACATGCAAGAATGTTGTACACTCTTGTAAATCAGTATGAACAGCATGTGGTGACACTGTTTTCTGCAACACACACATGACCAAACACATACAGACACGAGCAAACCACGGGGCGGGTCCTGTAAAAACTCAAGTCACGGACTAGGCCACAAAACCAAGTAGAAACCTCATGCACTCACACCAGTAAATGCGAAACGCCGACCAAATGAAACTGATACACAGACATGGCCGTTACACTGTAGAAGTACGGAATATAATGTCAGAGTAACACAGAGACGCAAAACCTGACTGACACTGAACTACATGACGTTTGAAGGAGGGGGGGGTCTGTGTGCCCATTACTGTGATTTTGGTGGGGAACAGAGCAAGAAGTCCATGCAGACAGCTCATGCAGAATTCCACAGATGACCACCAAAGTCAATGGTATACACAGGGGAGCCATCGGGGTCACATCCCCCCACCCCAACAGACGGGTAACATAGACACACAGCTTACCCTCTGGTTTACCAGGCGTGCCATCTTTGGGCCCCAAAACAAAACAGGAAGAATGGGAAAGGGGACAGGAAGGCATAACAGGAAGAAATTAGTACCAATTAGTCAGGAAGAGGAACCATGTGGATCTACCAAATGTCTCTCTGAAGCCAGAGACGATCAAGTTTAAAAAGGGAGGTCTTACAAAGAAACAAAAAATCCACTCTGTTAATCTGATCTGTAACACCAACACGAACACAAAGAGCAGCGATTTTAAGCGAGTGAAATGTTAAGGGCCACGGCCTACGTAGTAGGATGGATAGTTAATAGCTCTGTTTTTATTAGTTTTTTTGACCAGAAAACTTCAGAGACTCATTTAAGACACAGATTTAACAGCTTTTTAGTGAGAGGCGCTGATAGAGAGCTAACGGCTCGGTTAACATAAAAGGGCTATAATGATCTCCATCAAGATGCCAAAGTTGTTAATTCAGCTTTCTCTGCTGCTAAACTCCAACGTTCAGTTGGTAAGATGCACAGACAGACATCATTAAGCTGCAACATCAGAGCAAAAAATAAGTCTACCAGCTACTTATCTGCTTCACCTCACTGCACGGCTTAACGATGATCGGGCAGCCTGTCAGGTTTATTAATGATTCGAGCGGACCATAAAGGCCACTAACTTTCATGCTTTTCGTTCCCAATTAGGAGACTGAATGGAGAAATGACTAACAACTCTGCTGGGGTCCAGCAGAGGCTTGGAAAGTTGGGGGAGGCAGCATTACCCAGAGAGGCGTAGGACCCAGGGGGGAGCGCAGCGGCTGAGCTGAAGGGTGCGGCCGTGGAAGGGACCGCAGTCATGCGGGACTTGGCACTGGTGGCCGCGTTGACGTCGATGTCACTTCGGGACCTCTGCAGCGAGCCGGGCGTGGTTGGAACCCTGGTGCTCACCACTTTGGCTTTGGGGAAGAGATACAGAGTTGCACAGTCTTTTAGGAGAATGTCCTAAGAACTAATTCTCCTGTCATAACATTTCTCCATCTCCAAGCAAAGTTACATTGTATCTGTAGACTCAACCCAGACGTGAATTGTTCTCTAAACTATGCTGCAACTGTTGGGTCCATAACGAAGTCACACTTAAAATAAAGATGCAACACAGTAATTACTCACCGTTGTATGGTTTTTTTAATAGGTATATGGAATTACAATAGTATTTTAGTGGTGTGTATGACACACTTGTGACTAGTAAAATCACCAAGATGTTATTAACACAATTTAAACTGCAACACATAACATGGTAGTTAGGAGTCGGGTAAATGTTCAGAATTTTATGCCTTACTGTCCTAACTAGTTTTGAAAAATATCCTTCTAGGTTAGGCTACCTATCCTACATTGTGCAGACACAACACACCCAGTCTGTATTACTGTTTTAGAAAAGCTTTGGCCCTTCTGAGTTACCTCGAGTCACGCTGCTGCCCATCGGGCTCTTAGCAGAGAGGCGGCTGTGGAGAGAGAGGAGCACAGCTTTAGAAGACCACGTCTGAGGACAACAAAGAGGAGCTGTGTTTGGGCTTCACTCCCGAAGTCTTCAGAGTCACACAAGAGAACCAAAACCCTCCAGTCAGCCGACGCCTGATGAGAGCTGCCGCCTCAGCAAGGGGGAAAACAGACGTCACCTGTCACCGAGTGGATGCTGTAAAGTCTTACACCAATTCAGACAAGAGCAGTCATTGCTCTCTCTGCAAAACCGTAATGAAAGAAAGAAAGAAAAAAGAAAAAACTAAAATTTCCAGAGCTTCCTGGCAGAGTGATTTTCTGAGCCCTGCAGACTGCACTCTATCAGGTCTTTATCAGTTCTTACAATGAACATAGGCTGAAGTAGCACTTTCCCAAAAAACAGCCACACCAGCAACACCATGCAGCAAACTAAAAAGTGAGAAAAGCACTGAGCAGATTTCATCCTGGCTGCACGTAACTGGCCACCCAGACAACAAGCTGCAACAGGGACACACACGGTCCATATATTTTCATGACCAACTACTTACATTGACAGAAAAAAGCCCAAAACGTATGAATATGCATGTCCCCACTGCATAAAGCCAGAGCAATATAGCAAGGATCCATGCTGTCACTGAATTAATCACATTCACACATTAATCAGAGGCGCACGGTGAAATCGCTGTCCCTTCCTCATTGTTTCCCCATGATGGAGACGGAGAAGAGCGTCACACGTCACGTCATTAAAGCACACTTCCAGGGAACACTAAGACTGAAGGAGGTCCTGGAAAAGGGCAGAAAAAACTCCCCGGTTTTCCCTCTCTAGAGCTCATCAGCTGCAAAACCACAAAGTGCTCTTAGGTATGGTTTGATGGGCCAGCCCTGGAGTGAGAAACACAGCACTGTACAAACCTCTACCTCGACCTCATTTACTGGCATGTCTGGACACTGAGCCAAGCTTCTGATTGCTGAAATCATTAGTATTCTAATGTCTGTCATAAGGTAAAGGGATAATTATATCACACAATTGAAAAGAACAGAGGTGAATGTTAATCTATTACAGTTACTACAGCCAGAGTCATGAAAGTTGGAACACGAGAGGGAACAGGGAGATCAGCAGATCAGAGGGAGGCAGGGGAAGTCTCACTTCAGGCTTTCCTGAGAGCTGGAGGAAGAGCGGTCGGACTGGGGCAGCGAGACAATGCTGTCCGAATTCTTCAGGTGGGACTGCAGAGCCTTCTGATAGGATGCCTCCAGAGCCTGGAACAGGTGCTCCGCCTCTCTGCTGAAGTGTCCATGGAAACCCCAATAGCACCTGAGTGTTGGGGAAAAAGGGCATGGCATCAGCTGTATGCCCCCGGCTGAACTTAAAAGACGCAATACTCAAACACAAAGCTGACAAAGCCAAAAAGGAAAAAAAAAAAAAGTTTATAATTACATTTTCGTAAATCAGCTCATGTAGAAGCTGTCTTACCATGTCCTACTCACAAAGTTTGATACACGTACTGACTTGCAAGTCACGCTCAACAAAATTAAGTTCCCCATACTGTAAAATGAAAAAGGTAATTATTCTCAAAGAAATAACAGGGTAAATGAAGAGATGACTTACTTTCTGGCGACGGATCTTGCTTCGGAGTCCGCGTCGTGGATGCCCTTCTTGATGGTCTCTGTCAGGACCGCCACATGCCTGGGATAGTAAGGGAACATGATGACTTCCTAACAGCAGAGCGCTGCCCAGACAGCCCTCAAAGTAACAGTGCAAAAATTAAATAAATAAATCAAAGCGGCTGGTTAACGGGGCAACCGCAGCGATGTTCAGACGGCGCGATCGGGCTCCTTTCACAAAGTCGCCTTTACATCACAAAGCCGCTCGGGATGCTGAAAAGGGAAGTGGGCACAGTAGGCGCCTTTTAAAAGGCCCCGGGTACGGTTGCCGTGGAAACTGCCAAGACGCACCTTTGACAGCTCTCTCTTCTCATTAATTTAGCCCACGAGGGCTCATCAGTCGCCCATTCAGCCAGTGCTCCATCACCAGCAGACCCTGACAATTTAAATGTCGCTGGGGGAGAGCCAAGTGGCCCATGCGCATGCACACGCACACACACACACGCACACACACACACACACACACGCACGCACCCACACACACACAGCTAATAGGGCAGAAGTAATGTAGCTTAGACACAGCATTCCATTTACTTTAACAGTATATTTTTTGAGCTCCAATACAAACTGAGGCCTTACCTCTCCAGAGAGTGTGTCTGCCACTCCTGAAGCAGCAGGTCTAAAAACTCGTAGCAGCGCCTGTTAGTGCACAGTGCAGGCGTCAGAGTGGAACCACACAGCCTTTACAGAGCGCGGTCGAGCGGAGAGAGGTGCGGTGTCCTTACCGGCGCACGGCCACAGACTTGGAGGTGCAGTTGCTGGTAATGATGGGGATCAGGCGTGGGTAGTGTGTGTGCTACACATAGGGGGTGGGAAAAACGTCACCAAAAACAGATCAAAACAACCGTCCCGCAAGGAGAACTGAGAACACTAAAACAAAGTTGGTCTAACGGACCCTCTCCGTAACAATTAATATGACCGGCCACACACAAGATGATGACATATGTGCAGGTTTTAGGTAATATGCCAAGTCAGGGGTGGGCAGTCATGGTCCTACAGGGCCGCAGCGTATGCAGGTTTCAGCCACTTCACTCAATTTAATTTGCCAACTATCTCAATAAAATTTCAATTACATTGTTGCTTATTGACATTCTTTCTGATCATTTGCATATTTATTTACTCTGTTCTCTTAATTTGCCAGAAAATAAGAACTGCAAAAAAGGAAGTTAAGTGATGCTCTTGTACTTAAAGATCAGAACCAAAACATATAAACCACACATTACAACATCACTCCAACTGCAGAATCAGAGCAGAAAATGTATACATTAATCATTAATTGTATACAAATTATAATAATAAATGAACAGCAACACAAGATGGACAGTTGGTAATGACAAAGAATTATTAACCATGAACAGTGATTTAAGTGATTATTAAGAAATGGATTAAAAGATTACAAATATATCACGACTTTTAAAAATTATAAGCAATATCAGTAATTTTTTGCAATTATTTAAAAACTATTATGAAAAATAAATCATACTTGTTGAGAATTTTTGGATTTACTAAGTAATTACACACAAACAAAAAATCTGTTGTGTGTAATTACTTTGTAAATCCAAAAATTCTCAACAAGTATGATTTATTTCACATTTTAATCGAGATTAAGGTTCAATTAAATGCAGAAACTGTCTGAAACAAAAACCTGCACCCACTGCAGCCCTGCAGGACCGTGACTACCCACCCCAGCTAAACGTTTTACAAAATTAATTCACGTTTGTTAAAGATGAATTCAACTCAACTTCTAAAAGCAGATGGACACGTAACACCCAAACATAAAGCACGTGTCCTGTTACGGCTAGACACACAACACTCGTATTCAGATTATAATGTCCGGTACTGGTGGGTGTATAACACTCTATAGTGGAGTATGGGGCCCGTTACAACTACACACGTAATACTAGTATTGAGTGCGTGGATCATGTCATTACTGGACATGTAACACTCGTATTCAGAGCACGGATCATGTTACAGCTGTGCACTCACGCGAAGGATGAGGCGGATGGCGGCCACGCCGGACGTGGCCATGACTTTGGCACTGTTGGGCACAAGGTTGAGCAGTGTGGGCATGATGGTTTCTGCACTGTGGTCAAACCGGATCCCCAGAACCGAGGAGAGGTGTCTAGAAAAAAGAAAAAAGAAGAGGTGTTACACGTTCATTTAACGTGTAACAGATCACTGTGAATCGCTGATGCTGCAATATTGCTTCTGTTTGGTGAAATACAGATTTAGCTGTCAGTTTTCAGAAATGCCACAGTAAACAGAGGCATACAGGCACGCTCGGAGAGAGCGTCGATCCATCAGCTAGGCAGGCTGCTCTTTATGTCCACACCTTCACGAAGCACCAAGTGCCTTCTTTCTCATCAAGCCTTATATGTTCTGCCCCATTAGCACCAAGTGGGGAAAAAACTTCCATCTTCCATGAAAAAAAAAACTTAAATGAAAACTTCTACATTTTCCTCATTTAAGCCAGCTCAAGGCTAAATTTTTATTAACTTTATATAAATAAAGTTATATATAAAGAAGTCTGGACCAAAATAATGTGAAGAAATGTGTATGTTTAACACACAAAAACAAGGAATCTCTGTAAATGTGTTGTGAGGTGTAAGGCCTGTGACACCTTGCTGCATTACATCTCAGGACCTTTCATCCACAAGCTCAGTTTTACACTGTAAGGCCGTTTCTTCACACGTCCCCCACATACCCTAGCGTGATGCACGCCTCCCGCACAACCTGCGAGCGGAGGTCTTTCGCCGAGAGCTTGAAGGCACCCTCGAGGAGGCGGAGCTGATGGATGTAGCCCTCGTGCTCCGCCACCCCAGCCAGCAGAAGTGAGCGCACTTTCTTCAGCTGTGGAAGGAGGAGGGGCGTACGGGATGGGAAACCCAATTAGAAACCATCACACCGACACCTACTCTAAAAAAAAAAAAGTTCATAAATTAATTCATCAGTCACTCAAGACCACCTGGCTGTACCCCTAATTGGGCACCCCAGCCTCTAACTGGTACTGAGCCACTGGTATGGGCCACTCTGACCACCAATCGCTTGCTTGTTCACCCTCTTTTCAGAATCTTTCTCACACAACATTGAGCCTCTGTCCCTAAACAGTTTAAAAATGCTTTATTTTAGCCGACATTCTGCTGTACAGTGTATCTTACAGCAGCAACACGCTGCTCCCAGTCATGCTTCTCATCGGACAGGACCTCGCGAATCTTGTTCATGGTGTCTTCCAGCTCTCGGTTGGAGTAAATCTGGGGAAATTGGGGTGGAGTGAGAGAAAGGTTCGGAACATTCAATTTCAGGATGTCTTGGCCAAACGTAACTGCTTACTCAGTCAGTCAATCTAAAACATCTACTCCACCATAGACCTAAAATATAGTAACGCCAGCATTTCAACAGTGCACAGACAGTGATGCGAGAAGAACAGAGTGTGGAGAGCGGCGTGAGGAGAGCAGCAGGGTGTGAACTCTCACTCATACCTGCACGGCGGGCACATCCTCGAAGGCGCGGATGAAGTCCTCCTCATCTACAGCCCCTGCACTTGCGCCCTCTTTCCCTGAGGGCACAGGATCACATGTCACTGCCAAGCCATGTCCCAAACACAACGCTCAACAACAACACCTTGACATGTCACGGCATAGCCCTAAAACAGCCAACGAGCCACCCTCCTAGCGTAAAGTGCAGGGGTCAGCAACCTGCGGCTCTGGCCCCATGCAGCTCTTCCGCCCCTCTGCAGTAGCTTCCCTGTAACGGGAAAGGGGCCAAAAAAGGCTCTTTTGCCAGTGAAGGTTACAGACCCCTGGGGTAAAGGTACCACATTATACACAGAGCAGTGAAACACACTTTCATTTAGTGACAAGTGCTCCATCTTTCCAACGCCAAACATCCTACAGACATGAAAGATTTCAGTCATGGGGCTCAGGTTTCAGGTTTCTCTCATCTGATTAGGCAAAGCGAGATGTGAAGACGAAGTGACAGCCGGGACTCTTACTGCCCTATGATGTCATCTGCGCCCATCACGGGCATTGATTGCACATCGCAGTAAGCTCACGTCTGCGATTAAACGCAGAACAGCATTACAGAACCAGCATTACATCGCTCTCCAGAGATGAATGACAACCAGCAGACGCATTTAAAAACTGACAAAGTGCTGTAGAGCAGCATAACTTCCTGGTTGTAGCATTTAATGTCCCTTACTGGCAAATTATTACAGTACTTGGAAACACACAACATGACCAAGACATTATTACTCATCTTATCTCAGACATGTAGCAGATTTCATGATCGACTTAAACCTTAGTGAAATGACTAGGCAATAACGTTACAAGCCTGTGTAGCTGTATATTACAAAATGATGCTTTTATTATTTTTGTTAACATTTTACCATCTTAAATATTACACTGAACTGTAAAGAGCTGAGGGAAAAAACATGTAATGTAACTTGATTTAGGTGTTAAACAGGTTCAGGGTCTGTAATATACTTTACCTGGCTAAGGACTATTCAGTTACAATTAGAGGATAGAGACCGTGAATAAACTGTCCAGACAGAGAGGTGGAAACCTGTTCGTGTTCTTGGGAAAGGAAGGCTCACCTGGGGCCTTGGGGCCAGCAGGTGGGACGGGCCTGCGCACAGAGCCCATGCTCACTCCCCTGCGGCCACCAGGGGGAGCCTTGGAGGATGAGGAGGAGGAGGAGGACCGGCCCCCATCCACAGAGTCTTCATCATCAAAGTTCTTTTCTGCAAATGAAGTAAAGAAAACAAATTCACACGTCAGCTCCTACCAGTAAGGATAAAGCGTGTTAAATTTTATTCAGTCAACTGCAGGAAGGACGGACAATTATCCACAGTACCAAAAAGCTCTGGCCTAGTAAATAAGGAAAGCAACACACAAACTGAGCCACAGGCATGGAAAAATGTCAGATTTTATATATGGTACTCCACTAGAAACTATGAGAACTAAAGCCCCTTCTGTGTCGAGGCAAGGTTTTCAGAAAGATGAGCCTGCCGGTCACATGGTGCTATGGTGTCAGTGTTCAAGGATGCACAGTTCCTGGAGAGGGGCTTAGCAGCTACACTGGTGTCTGAGCTGACAGCAGCTACTATGCTATGGTCTGCAGGGATGTTTCCCCCTAAAGGGCAAACGCCCCAGACACCCCGTTACCCCCCCAGCCCCTGAAAGCTTCTGGATACGGCTCGATCACGTAACCAGTCCTGTAAATAATTCATTCTGTGAAAGATGCGCCACAAATCGTTCGCTGTGAATCCGCTCACGCGGCGGCACGCGAGGCCCGCGATCGATACGCGTGAATAATTCAGCGAGTCCTCGCACGCCCTCGCCAGTGGACACGGCTCACTCCTCTCACTTTGCCCAGGTCTTCTCCCCACGCTCCGTTTATGCTACGGCCGTCTCGTCCGATACGATGCACAAGGTTACTGCGGCAACCCGTAACTCACAGCACAGCTCGACCTGCCGTGCGGTCGGACGTCCCCAGACACTCGAGACTAGGCTAAGAATCTCAACCTAAAGGATTACCAACCAACCGTCTGTGTACAAACACTCAGCCTCTCTGACGCCAGCTTATCTGTGCTCAGTTCTGAGCTATCTGTGTTCAGTTCTGCCAGAAAATCTGTGAACCAAGAGGCCCCTCCAGTTTAAAGACAGACAGCATTAAATGTGATGAACAAGACAAAGCCAGCAACTCCACTGTTCTCAATAGTGTATTTAATATTGGGAGATAACAGAAAGGCTGTAAGCGTTGTCCCCAGCTGATTGAATCCAGCTCAAGATAAGACATTAATGTCCCCACCTGTCGATCTTATTGGCTGACAACCCTGTTCCTCTTTCTGCCTGACCCCCCCCCCCCCACAACATCCAGCGTCCCTAACAGACACCAAGCCCCAGAGGTGTCTGTCTCTTCATGTTATTATCGCTAATCACAAGGACAAATGGCTTACGGGAGCAGATCTTTTTGCAGACCAGCCTCCGGAACATGGCATCAGGTCGCGAGGGCAGGGTCCATGCCCTAAGCGATGTGTGCTGGAAGGGGGGAGGTCCTGCTCACGTTGGGCTGCTCACACAGCGGTCGGCACCTCTGCTTCCCTGATCACGGCTCTCTGGTTCACACAAGTCGGCATCTCTGCCCATCCCACAGGAAGCACCCCCCCCCCCAATAATAGGACATGAGCCCACAGCCCGCCTCCTCCCTGTGTCAGCCATGGGGGAGGAGGGGCAGGTGGGTGGATCTATCCTGTCCCATTCTGTCTCAGAGGGGTCGGCCGCATGGAACAGTCAGCAGCCATGATGTCAGCATGAGCCGGCATTCTAACTAAAGCCTTTCATCAGCAAGGGTAAACAAACCCCACCAGTCTTCAGTGTGATCTTACACACTCTGCTGTCCCCAAAAGCAAAACGTTGCTTCGAAACTAAAACGCAGCACAATGAAAGCGATTCCCTAGTGAGAACATTTTCTCACACAGTGGCTTTGTGTAGATACCCAAGCAATTTATAACAACGGTCCAGTCAGAGAAGTAAATCACAGATAAGATAAGTAAATCAATGGTAATTGAGAGTCATTCCATCACACACAAGCACCTGCCTGTCTCTGCTGTGTCGCTTTCTGATCAAATGGACAGCAGTACTCGCTCGTCTACAGAGGCATTATTCCATATCTATTTCTCCACGTGCTTTGATCAAATGTGGAGACGCTGCAATGGTGTCTGGCAATGACAGAAGGTCTGTGCTGGATCTCTGGTGAGCATTCATACCAGCACACATGCACGTATAACAGCCCTCCCTAACGTATATCATGTGTATTACGCAGCAGGCTGACATTGCGTGGGTCGTCAATAGCAACAGCATCATGCGTGGACTTATTCTCGCAGAGACAGGAGATAAAGGGATAAACCTGAAATCGTCAGCCATCGTCAAAGGTAGCTGAATCCACGAGACCTACAACATGATCAAAATACAGCAATCTTAAACACATCATAAACAAAAGAAAACGCACGCACGCACACGCGCACACACACACACACTTTCCCCTCCTACTATTACAGCGGCTCTCCTGCATGGGTGTTGAAGAACCAGGCATGCCTGAGATGATGTAACTGGAGCATGTGGGAATAGCCCAGGAAGGTCACCTCTGCGATGTATGGGCCATGTGACCAAGGACCTGAATCCTCATCTTCTTAATGCACCACTTCTTAACATGACACATAATGCACCTCACACAAAACATCTTCCATTTAACATCTTACTTAATTTGCCTGCCATTTCTGGAAACAATTTTTCTTTGTATATTGAACCTAAAATAGTAAAGCTGCGTGTGTGTGTGTGTGTGTGTGTGTGTGTGTGTGTGTGTGTGTGTGTATCAAGGTCCTAGGTCAGGGACACCACAGAAGGGTGAAAACCTAGGACGATTCCAAGGACCCATGACTGATGGGGGTCCTCAAAAATTAGAATATAACATAACATAAGCATTAATTAACATAATATCTAGTAATCTGTCATATGCCCAAAATGTCTACCAGCAACCTGACTTATGGGTACACTGTACAAACAAGAAAAAACTGCTAATACCATACACACAGTACTAGAATGCTTTCTCAAGGTATATCACTGGGATTCTAATCTTGTTTTAAAATACTAAAATAATTAATATCCTTACTACAATCTCTAGACATATGGTAAAACATTAGGCTTCCAAAATGTGCATTTGGAATGAAAATCAGAAAAAAGAGGTTATGATCTTTGAAATGACAAGACTGGAATAGCACCGTGAAAACACTACAGTGAATGTGGATAAATGTTTGGTTGAATCTAGGTGATGAAAAAATACCATTTTAAGATGCACCTGAACAAAACACTGCATGTAAGCTTCCTGACATAGATCTAGCAGTTTAGCTCCACCTTCTGGTACATACAACACATTGCAGCCCCATAAAATCAATCCCATAAAACCCAAGAAAATAGGATTGTGTTCCATATAAATCCATCAGGATATTGAACGGTAAGCTGTAATCACATTTTGATTAGTTCAGCTTATTTCTAATTCTAATTCTAATATAGGAACCTTCAAAGCATGGAAACCAAACTAGTCACCATCAAAAGGTTACAAAATGCTAATAATCGTGCATGCCACTGTGGCACGTCACAATCTTTTACATATTTTTAAAATGTAAAATACCGATACTGGTGTGTCCTTATTTAAGACATAATAATTTTTTTAAGAAAAATGTACACCTGAGATTCTTAAAATTTTAGTTTTGCTGCAAATTGTAACACCACTGTAATTTTAGTTGTCAACTTAAAATATAGTTATAAAAACCATATAACGTCTATTTCAAACGAAATGATCCAATGGACCTTGGCCAGGGGAGGGAGGGAGAGAGAGAGGGAGAGAGCGAGCGAGAGAGAGAGAGAGAGAGAGAGAGAGAGAGAGAGAGAGAGGTTAAGAGGTAGAGAGAGAGGCACAGGCGTATTAATTACAGCCGTGACACAGAGGAGGGACACTCAGGAAACAACCTCATTCAGAAAAGCATTTAAAAACAAACCACTACAAGACTGACCCTGTGAAATGACAACACCCTTCACCTTCTGTATGACCTTTTCTATTACAGCATGTACTTATCAAATGCATATTATTTTACAAAGCAGCAAACCTGTTCAAAAAATTACACAGCGACCATGTTTGTATCAGAAGGGCTGCTACTGAACAGTTTAACTAACATTTTCAAACCAGTGCTTGAAAACTCAAGATGTTACATCCATCCATCCATTATCTTAACCGCTTATTCCTGGTAAGGGTCACGGGGAAGCCTGGAGCCCATCCCAGAGCACACAGGGCGCAGGGCAGGGGACACCCAGGGCGG
>JABJVR010000031.1:1161157-1182535 GCA_025773905.1 Chitala chitala
TCTCTCTCTCTCTCACACACACACACACACACACACACACACACACACACACACACACACACACACACACACACACAGCAACCTCCTGGAATGTGGATCATCCCAAACACAAGAACATGTCCGCTCCAGTGCCACCACTGCTGCCAGCATCACGTATAATTACCACGATCCAAGTGTCACCGTCTTATAATTATCTCCAAAGTATGAAGAATTCAGAAGGCATTCTTGTACCTACAGCCAGCCCAGAATAAATTATCTGGAATACAAGACAATACAGGGCCTCTTTCTGTGTAGAAGCAGCCAGGCATGACATTAAAAAGAGACTTTTTTTTTCCCCCAAATGCATCATGACAGAAAAATATTTGAGTGGCTGCAAAGTAAAAAAATAAAAATGTGTTATAAAAAGAACAACAACATCTAAAGAAGTGTGGCATTAGTGAGTAAAATTAACTGGAAAGGGGACAACAAAAATTCTGGGACTCGGGTTTAGGACAGGGCTGGACAACTGAACTTCCTTTATCCAGATGTGTACATACTGACAGGAGTTTCACTACAAGGTTATCTTTATATAATAATGATGCAGAGCCAGCCCTGACCAATTTGGTGGCCTAGACAAGACTTTAGCTGGTGTCCCTTACATTTTTCCTCTTCCCTCATTTGGACAGCCGGCACCTCTAGCATTTGCCTACACAACCTATGCCCAGGGCCAGCTTTGACATGATGTATCTGCAGGCAATGTCCAGCAGCAATTTAATGTATGTGTTTTCCATAAAATGCACCACTGTGTCATTTTAACCACCAAACCCATTTTACTGCGTCACTTTCAGCACTTCTGTTCTCCCTAAAGAACATTGCCTGTGTCAGTCTCCGCAGGGACTTTCACCAGGCCTCATCTGAGCTGGATAAAAGAAGTCCCTGATTTAACAGTCCTAGATTTAACCGATTTAGGATTTAACGGAGTAAGCTGTACGGTTTATATGTGGGTGCTTTTGTGCGTTTTCCAGTTGACAAGCAGGCACTTAGGTACTTTCCAAATCAGTGCAGCTGGTATGCTGGTATACGTTATTTATTTATTTATAATGTTATTTAGTTATTTTCTGTTCTGGCAAGACCGACAATGTGATTCCTCCTCTGGGAACAGTACATCATGTTCAGCGGTTTTTCCCAAATAAAAAATTAATTTATCATGAGAAATAAAAATTTGTCTATTACATCAAGATTATTGTATACTGTAACAGCAGAATTTGCAATAACCAGGCCAAAAGAAGCAAAAGTTTAACACTGTCAGAGCTATAGGCCAGACGAGTGGTTCTCAAACTGGGGTACTAATACTCCTGGGGTACTCAACAGCACCTCAGGAAGTACTTCACAGAATTACAAAATTTGTCACACAAGTATTTTTTGACAAGAAGCATCAAATTCCTTTGAAAAAAATCTACTTCAAACATTTTATAAATGCACATAAACACATGAAGGGGTACTAGACAGGGAAAAAAAAAGTCTTGAAAGATGAAGTACACAAACCAAAAAAGTCTGAGCCAACATTGTGCTAGATTGATCCAACTTGGTCAATTTGCATCAAGCCAACATCACATGGGCCTCAGAATACAACAGAAAAATATGTAGAAGGCAATGCTTTAGTTAGGATTACCACTCCACACAATACCAAGGCCACCAGTCAGCTGGGACATATCCAATTACAATCATCTTAAATGGCACTAAACTAGCACAAGGCGCCCCCCTGACCGCCAGGAAGGTCAATGATAACGGTGCCACTCAATATCCGTTAAGTCTTTGAGAAGCACCATGGCCACTCTGCTTTGTTACCGTCACCCTCTGGGAGCACAGCTAACAACGCATTGGCTTCTCTGTCAAGGGCCGTCTGAATTAAAACAAACGCTAACTGCATTAAGTGCCAGCAGAATGCATTACTGCTGATTCATGCATGACAGCTTTAGCCAAAGAACAGAGCACAACTGTGAAGAGGTGATCCAAGCAAGGGCGTCCGTGAGCGGGTGGTGGAGCTAGAAAGCCCCTATGAGAGCAGGGACACCACTGAGCCGTTTATGGAGGATGGCACTCTGGCTGTCAAGCAGCACGGCATTTACGGCACAACTTCTGCACTCTCGACCCAACCAAACACAGAACACTCTCAGGCCGGATTAGTTCAGAGTGAAGCCCGCAAGGCTCAGGCGACCACATGACGTGAGCCGATAGGAGAGACACGAGCCCAGATCTCCGAGTCGCAAGCTTCCTGTGGGGTCTGCTGTCAGTGTGAGAACACACACAGCAAAAAGCAGCACCTTTAAGGAGCTGGACCCATGCATCCAACAGGCCCTTTTTTAAACAGCCTTCCTTAAGATAAAACATGGATGAAACACAACTGTGGACAAACCATCACCACCTTCCCCCTTCCAGGAGGCCATATCAGCTTCCATTGTATCTAGTATTCTACACCATATAACCCTGTGCTCATCTTTACCCATTCACATACCTTCTATTGGCAGTACCCATTGTGGATTACCTGCTTGCTCAGACAGTCCAGCCCTGGGGCTTAAACCTGCTGCCTCAATTACATCAATCACCACTCTGCTTCTCACCAAAAGCACCGCTGCAAACTAAACTGATTTCAGACATTAACCGACACAGAGACTGAAACACGCCCTCATAAGAAGGTTAGCCGTCATTTGGTAAGACACAGAAGTAAATACCAATCTGTGATCCAGTGCCTCACTTTCTAGGACATCTTGACCCATCTCCACTTGGCCGCTTCTTTTGTTCTATGCTCTCTCACACACAACTGTCAGAGGTGTTAAATAAATAACTACTGTGGCTCTTCAGGCAAGCTCCAAATACAAGCAATGTTTCGTCCATTACAAACAGTCGTGGAAAGAACATTTTGACCAAAGTCACTGGAGTAAAGCCGACACCCAAAAGCCTCCTGACCAATGACAGCTGTACGTTCTTCTCCAATGCAAATGCTTGGACTGGAGTTTAACCACACCCCGTTCACCTGATGCACAGCACGTGTCTCAAGCACTGCTGGATAGCAGCCAGCATCAGCACAGGCAAACCCCAGGAATTGCAACTCCCCAAGCTGCACCCTCAGAGCTTCTGCGGCAAGTGCAAGACTAGGGTCACACTTTTCATATGACAGAGCTGCCACAAGGGATTAACTGGAATACTGTGTCTGGCCTCCTCTAGGAGACAGGAAAGTCTGCAGTGCTGGCATCTAGACAAGTCACACCATCCTCGAGTTTACTTAGACAAACTCTTCTGTTTGGAGCTCTCGTTGTAGCTAATGCTGGGCTTTCCTTTCAAATTCACTGTACATGTTGTCACAATAAAGTTTTCACCTGCTCACCCTGTTCCAGCATGCATGAAGAACAGAAATCGTAACACCAAAAGATGTTAACATAAAACAGTGTTGAGCATTAACAAATCCCGAGCAATCTGGGTTATGCCCGGACATTTCTGGTTATTCTTTCAAGAAACGCCACTCCGACACATTGTCCGTGCTTTTTGGACACATCCTGTGTTCGCTTCTGGGTCAGCGGCAGCGCGCACACAGCGGCACACATTTCAGGTCGTAGCCTGTAGACAGACACCAGCCCAAATCAAAATGGTGACACAGCACCGCTTTTTTACCGAAGCTGCCTTTGAAAACTTGCCCCATGTGATCCATTACTCCCTAAGGAAACAGCATCTCACAGATTATTATTTGGGAAATGACCACTTAAAAATGAGATGCCCTACTCTCAAGTCTCTTCTGGGTTGTTACAGTTAACTAAAAGCTCTGCTGTGGATTGAAAGAAATTCTCGCTATGTAAAATTTTTGTCCCAGTGTCAAAACTTTGTGTTTCTAATTGGGATCCAAAAGGCCAATCACAAAGAGGTCAACATTGCTTATTTAACAATGTCTATCAGTGACTTTTCACTGTCATTCACAGTGGCACCAAAAATGAAAACTAACAGCTAGCTGGACAATCGTCGTCTGAAGTTGAGAACCAAGCAAAAATAAAAAATAAAAAAAACGTACAACATAACATCAAACCGAGTGGTGCTTTGATGCAGGTCCAGGATCAAACACTTCAATATAATAAAGCAAATAGAGTCACAGAAGTGACATTGACACAGATGACATTCAGCACAGTTCCTGAAAACCGTCATGTTAACAAGGCTGCCGTGGTCACCATATAGAACAATGGAGTAGTTCCTGGGCAGGATACCACTGTCCTTCCAGGCAGCTCTGTGGTCTGAAATGCACCCACCAAGGCAACCAGCGTCATCCAAATCCACGAGGGGCAGTGCCAAGTCCAACAGCCGCAAAACAACTGCACGTTCAACTAATGGAAAATTTAGTTCCCTTCCCTTACTAACAAAGTCAGGCTGCATGACTCAGAGCTTTATAAAAAAAAATTAAATAAAATACTTAAAACAGCAATTAAACACAAAAACAAAGAATGGGTAGTGTCTTAACAGGTAAACTGCTGTAGTTCCCTTTCCAGTCTAATCTCAGAGCTAAACCTACAGAATTCTCACAAGTTATAATTTTGACAGTTGGTTTAGACATGTCTATTTGTTCATGAGCTATTGCTTTGAGTCATTAAATAAAAAAATAAATATCCCACAGTCTACAGTTGTCTACAAGTTATGATGTGCAGCTTTTGGTATTTTAGCAAACTAAAGGCTTTGTTTCCATTTAGAATGAGCCTATGCATGACAGAGCATACTGGTGTACCATAGTATATCATAGGTTGATGAACATACAGACACTATGTTGGAAACAGCTTTTTTGGTCCACTGGCACCTTGGGTTTCAATTGACTTCGTCAGATCAGTAAATTTTCTTCTAGTGAAGCACCAAGAAAACAGCCATAGCTCCTGACACGGCCCACAATTAGCTCCAACATCACTTCTAAATAGCACCCATATATATCATCCCATTTACTTCATATAATCTGACTCAGCGATTTAAGGTGAAAGGCTGAATGGGCAGAACTAGTCTCATTCAAAAGAAAGTGCATCTGTTTGATTTTAATGCTTATTAAAGAGGGCAGGACTGCACCCGTTATACGACTTCCTTCTGGAACATGCCCACTTTACCTTGAAGTTACTCGAGTTGACCCAAGAGCTGGCAATGCTGTCGACCATCTTGTCAAGTGCGGCCTGGTCCTGCTCCAAGTCAGGCAACTTCTCCTTGTCAGAGATGAAGTCTATGAGCTCCTGGCCCACCTGAAGACGGCGGCCCACGTCCTTCTGTGTCACCTGAGCCACGCAGTACTCCATACTGGCCTCCATGGCTACCCCGCGTTGCCGTGACAGTGATCACCGGGCGAGGCAGCGGGAAAACAACAAGTCGATCGCAGGTACCCACAGTCCCACAGAAGTGAATCGAGAATCGAGAAGGGGGGTGGGCAACTTTTATTTATATCCCAAAAGGACAACCCTTGTGGTTGCTGGGGGGGAAGGGTCAGCAAGGGAGCAACACTGCAGAGATGTGAATTTGGGAATGGCAGTTATGTACCATGTGTGTCTAAGCAGCAGCTGCTGAGGGCTCCCTTCACCTCCTTTAGGCCCCCCCTTTTTTGGTGAGGGGGGTGTGGCAAGCCAGTGGCTAGCAGCAACAAGATGGGTGCAGGCAGCAGTGGTAATTGGAGAGAGATGGACTAGGGCAATGCTTCATAATTCAGTAGTCCAACATTGCTGGGTGGTCCTGCAGGAAGGCCAAAAACACAGAGTTAAATGAAAGTCTAAATTTCTTTACCTTTTCCTCTCCTGCCTTATAATTCCCGCATAAATAACCATATTTTGTGCTAGTATATAGGAGTATATAATAAGCCTGAAAAAAACAGCGCCAAACATTAACAAGTGGCATCTTGAATGTTCCTTGTTTTCAGCCTTGAGAGTAGAAAAAACAAATCCTTGCTGTCAGACTCACAAGGTTATTACGACAACTGAAAACAGTAAGTGATTAACCAACCCAAAATTTAGCACATTACTTCTCTACCCTAAAGCCCAAACGCATTGTTAGTATAACAATGGCTGCAGATACGTGCTTATCATCTCTGCTGCTCCGCACAAAAACATACAATGCTTAACAGGATGCTGTAGCACTCTTTAAGGAAACCTGAATTAAATTCGGTAAAGAAGTATATTCTTTTTCCCATATGAAAATCTGCAACACGTTAATGATTTTTGGATTTTTTTTTCTTTTATCAGAAATGATGCCGTCATAGCGCCTTATTGCTAACTTTAAGGTTCAGCTAGGAATAAACGTGCACCGAACGACAGTCCCTTACAGTCACACACGGATTTGGGAGAAGCATTAGAAAAAAATACAGAGGTCGCCAGTTACTTCGTTGTATAGTTGTATATGCATCAACTACCATCTGCCCAGCACACCTATGATGACTGGACATGCAGGATGATGAACACACATTGCATTGCAGTGTGCCTATCTGCAAACCCAGTCCGCACTTACCTTCCAGCCCGACTGTCAACACGACAAAACGCTACATGCAGCTAGATGCACACCGTTACGCAGTGACTTCGCACACAAAAACCGAAGCGATCAAACCCATGAGCGGTTGTCATTTTTCCCACATTTTAGCGATGTGTCGCGCCGTGCGGACGACAAGGGACTGGGCCAAGCCGATCGCCCATTTGCACCAGGCCCTGGTAGCTGTGCACATTTTTTAAACCATTTTATTTAGACCCCGAAACGCACCGTGGCAGATGAAATATGTCGCAACATTAAGCGATCTTTGTTGCGCATCCGTGTCAATATTACAATAACGCCGTATTGGCCAAAAGTGAGGCGCTGCCTTCATGGTGGGCCAGCCTCTGTCCGGTCAGCCCCAGCCTGTTACCACATAAAGCCACAGGCAACACAGGTAACCGGGTTTTATGTCAAACCGTCCAGATGTCCATTATTATACAGGTACAGCCATTAAACATCGGGGGCTCTGTGATGGGATAAAAAGGACAACCGTGTCGCCAGGAGGTCGGGTTAACACTACGGCTCCCATTTTCAACTGTTACCGTGCTAGTTACAACGAATGAATGAGTGATTTTGCGATCTGTATAACTGATTAACGAAATAACGTCTTTTACTGGCTAGTCCGTTCAAGTCAACCTTAAAAATAACATCTCGCAGGGCTAACGTTAGCGATCGATAGTTGGACCGCAGCTAAGCCCATGTGCTCGCTAATTCGGAACCGGTCATAAATTAACTTACCATGCCCAGCGCCGTTTAATAAATATCACGAATTGAAGACTAACTATCGAGCGGATAACCGGTTAATTCTGCATTTAGTTGAAACTGCAGCGCCGAGGCGTCCCTTCAGCCCGAATGCTGCCGTTGGACAATAATGGGACAGCCGGTGCGCATGCGCAGAACAGCGCTGGCGTCGGACCCTGGGGCACGTTTCCTGTCCAGTCCCTGGACACGCTTTGGAGCATTGAATGGGACAAGGAACTTGTCACATTGTGTTCGGGCGTACCTAACACAATTAACCATGTATTCTTGGACATTTATTATCCTTGAGCTCAGTGTTTCCTTACACGATTTTTAAAAGTGTTTAAAAAAAAAAAAAAACTTTCATTGGTCAGCACTGCTGTCATGAGAGCTACCTTGACTGTACCTCTAGCACTTGAAATTAAAGTGTTAATACACTATATAGCTATTCTAACACATTTTTGAGTACCTGTAATTCAGATCGTTTTTAATTACCAAATTATTCTAAACTGTTTAAAGTTCAGAATTACGGAGAATACCACACATGTATATTTTCGATTTTTTTTCTTGACTATTCATGTGCTTCTGTAGAACTGAAACACCGATAAAAACGTTGGAATTGTCCCGCAAGATTAAATCCGTAGTACTGTACTGTGACTGGAAAAGACAATTTAAGTCAATTGTGCCATCTAGTGGCGGTGGATACAAACAGAACCTCAACTGATCCAAGCATTAACAATTTAGCAAGCTGCTCCAGAAGGTTTAATGAACACACAGAAACCAAACCTTAAAAATCATGTTACACTGGATTCTTTATGAAAGTTAAAAGGAGCCAATTCACTAAAACACCTGCAAACCTGATAAATTTACAAATATACCAAGTACTATGGAGAGACCAATCAAAATTGTGGTCAAATTTTGACCAGCTGGATAATATAGCTATTGACAAAAAAAAAAAAAAAAAAGTAGGATTTGTAACCAACATCATTACAGAAACTAGCTCCAAAGGAAACGTGCCAGCTTATTAGACACTATAATGACATTATCCAGACTCAATCCAAAATAATCCTGCCTGCCACAAATTGGATTAAAATAAACGGATGAACACTAAACAGGATCTCCAGGAACAAAAGTCCTTAAGACTACGTTTCCCATGAAGATGGAACATACCACACAAGCAGTCATTAGTCATTCTTTACATTTAGAAAGTACAATTAATATGGCTCAGAAGGCCATTTCAGTACACATGAGCATTACAATTACTTTCCTCTTCATAGTTCAGCCATAGCAGGATTTGAAAGATTAAAAAAGGTTAGTATCCACTTTGAGTCCAGATATTCAAAGGCCATGGAATATTCATAGAAATGAGTGATGATTTAAACAAATGTGGTTAAAGGAAATAAACAGCATTGTCCTTCAACAGAAGTCCAGAGATTCTTGCATTACAAGGCTTTTTTCTTTTTTCCCTTCTTCACAGAAACAGACCTTTTCTTGCCAGCTAATTTACTGCCATCGTCACAGCTCTTCCTCTCTGAACTTTCCTCTGCCACCACTTTTTGGCTGCCCTTTGACATTGGTGTCTGGATGCCTTTGATGATGATTTCCTCATCTTCATCGTTGTCGTTGTCATAATCCTCCCTCCTTAGGCTCTTCCTCTTCTCCAGGACAGATGGTGTGCACACAGGGGTGTCGTCCTGCAAACATCCAGGGATGACAAACATTGGCCTGATATCTTTGCAAGCCTACCTCACCCTGTATCACATCTGTTCATGTGGACATACTGGTTTTATCGCATGCTAGCAACCACGTGATGAGCTGCACGTATCACTATCCTATTGGCGCAGTTACTTTACCAAGGATGATGGACGTATCTGGGGTAATTTTCACACTGTCATTTCACAATGCTGCACATACAAATTTAATCTTGATTTGTCTGTGGTAAGAGGCATGTCCATCAAACAAAACTTGACAACTAATCCCAACTAAATCAAACTGAACTACAGATATGAAACTGTGTGTCATTTGAAACTGTGTTAAGACATCATGGAGGGAATGTTTCAGAAACCCAAACAAATTTAATTCTTCACACAAGTAGGAGAATGTTTTTTTATAAGATACTTTTATCAAATTCATCTTCCACACTCACTTGACTAGCAGTATAAAAGCTAAGAAAGTGAACTGAAGCAGAATACATTCGCTGTGTATTATCTTTACACCTTTCTTGCACTTAGAGGGATATACATGCATATACAAATTTCACTGCATCTTCTTGCCCAATTAGCTGACTTACCTGACTGCAAGTGGATGCATTAGCATCCGAGGTCATTCTCTTTTTTTGTGTTTGAGAAGCCTAAGGGAATAAGATTTTAAAATGTAAATCGCATTAACTGGTTACACACATTGTGTCAAAATAATTACAAAAAGTGATGAATGCATTAAACTTTACCAAATCTACCTACATGAAAGGTTGTGCAGTTTACACTTACTGCGTATATACATTTCAAGTATAATCCAAAGTTTACAGTAAACTAATTAAAAGATATGTACGTTTAATAACAAATAATAATAATCAATATGCTATTCTAGTCACCTTCACCAAATTCCATGACTTTGCAAATGGGTGATTAAGTATTTCACAGGCCTTGGGCTGTACAAGTCAATCATTGATTTCATATGTACAATGTATGACTAATGTTATTTACTATTTTACATGTAGTCTGTGCTTCAGGTCCCCTGTACAAGGTTCTAAAATTTTTTTTTTTTTTTGGAAAATGGAAAAGAAAAAAAAAAAAATCCAGAACATGTAACTGTAGGCACATGGGTTTCAATGCTCCACTACTGAAGTGGGTATTGAGCTAAATGTACCAGCTTTCTTTAGGCACAGTTATCTTACCCAAGACAACTGAGGCATCATGGGTAATTTTCAGACTGTGCCACCATAATCTTATAACGTGAAGGAAAAAGGAGCAACATCATAACTGCTGTTTAACGTGTTGGCTTTCCTGTATAGTGGAACCCTGCGAATAACGTGCTTTACAAGTGCTTTGCGAAACTAGGAAAGATTTTATTATTATTAATTATTATTATTTATTATTATTAAAATTTAACTTGGTTAATGAGCGATAATTTGGAAGACGAGCATCATGTGATGAGTTTGCTCGGGAATTTGTAGAAAAGCACCAACCAAATAAGGCTGCAGCAGTGCGACCGACAAATCTCTAAGTACAAGGAAAACCGAGACACTTATTCAACCCACTGACACACGTCAGGGGGCTCTGCACCTGTTAAACAGTGGCAGCAGACTTACAAATCCTGGGAAGTCGTAGTCGATGCCCTTCGCGGCCAACCGCTTCCTCAGCTTCAGCTCTTTAGATACGAGCCTGCTGGTCATGCAGTCCAACTGCTCTGCCGTGCGATTTCTGTTGTACCGATCAACCTCTGGGTGCCGCGGCTTGCGGAACACGCGCTGCGATCCCACAAAAAGCCTCGGGTGAATCTTCTCTGGTGGGATAACCCGACCTACAAAAAAAAAAAAAAAAAAAACATGTAAACCTGTTGGTGATACCACAGCAGCCAAAGTGCCATGAAAAACTTTCTTTCCTAAACTTACATTTGATCAGTCTTTGGTCCATGAGGTAGTTGTTCATGGTTTCCGCTACGATCTTGGCTACTTCATCACACTCAAATTCTATGAACGCATAACCTTTGCTTCCTCCTGTCTACAATGCAAAAATAAAAACTTTTACTTGAGACAATAAACAGAACATTTTTTTTCCTGCACTTACAACAAGTTCAGACAAGAATAACTAATATGACTATCTAAATTTTACATTGCAATTAAAAAACCTCAACAAGGTCAGGAAAGACCAGTATGTTTAACTGTAGGCACATGGGTTTAAATGCTCCACTACCAAAGTGGACAATTAGCTATATGTACCAGCTTCCTTTAGGCACAGTTATCTTACCAAAGACAACTGATGTATCCTTGGTAATTTTCAGACTGTGCCATCATAATTCAATTACTAAAACGAACCTGGTTCGTTTGTAAATATGTTACTGAACATCTAAAACGTTACAATGGGTTTTCTACATTACCTTTTTACTCCTGGACAAGCGTAACCTCGTGACTGCTCCGAACTGTTGGAAGTACTGTTGGAGCTGTGGCTCAAAGAGGCCGTTTGGGAGATGACTGACATAAACCACCCCTCGTTGTAAAGCCGCCTGGAATTCAGAAAAGCATCTTGACACTGAGTTTTATTCTACGTACATAAAACATTAAACTCATTTCATTTACATTTGAACTTTATTATAATACACTACCATCATCAACAATACAAAAATTCATCATGCAAACCAACCTACTAAACGCTAATATTGACATCAAAAAGCGCAACGCAGGACAATATACTTCCAGGAGGCTACTTGATGTTTTAATATTTTAGTATTTCACAGTTGCGTGACACTTACAGCTAAACCGTACACGTAAAACACAAGAATAATCAGGTTTGTCATATATACTATCAATCCATGTACGGCACTGCAAAAGCTTTTGTGACACGTTAACACTACATTTAAATAAAAATTACGCTTATTTCTCAGGTCTAAGACGAAGTAGTAATACCATACCTTTCTGGGCCGCTTCTTGAATTCCTGCACCTTTTTTTTGAATTCCGCCTCCTTGCTTGGGTTCAACGCCAGCAGGTTTTTGGGCGTCATGTGAGAGACTTTTTCAGTCTCGGCCATTTGAAAAACCCAACAAAATTTTAACGCCTAAACTATCTGCAATTACACGCTACCTACCAACGCTGCCAACAACCACGTTGTATCACACTGTTAAGCAGAACTACCACCGATGCACTAATTCTAAACGTGAGCTTCATATTCGTCATAAACCGTGGTGCGCCCTCTCTGGTGTGGAGGACCTGTTGTAGAATACAGTACATTTGGATGAACGTTTTTGGTCTGTTCTGTTTCATCCTGTGTAGCGTTATTTTAATGCATTTCCATGGCATTCAGGGGAAAAAATTAAAAAATAAATAAAATATCAATTTATGTTCATTACAGTCTTATTGGTGGCTCTATCGCTTTTGTCTGTCAGCTAAATTCAGATTATTCCCACTTTATTCAAATTTCTACCGAACTACAGTATTCCTAAACAATGTATTTAAACAGCATGAACTGTCGGCATCGAATAAGAAAGGCATAGAGTAATATCCAATAGGAGAAAGAGGCGGGGTACCTGTCATGTTAAGAGATGTTTTCGCTTGTTGAATTCAGTATTTTGTTAACCAGGGTGAAACAGAGCGCAGGATAGTTTGTAAACACGTCATTAGACATGTCAATAAAAACAATTTATTTCACAGTGAATGGTAGACCCGAGCAGGCAGAATTTCCCTCCGATTGTCCAGCCCAAGATGTTAAAGGTAGGTTTACTTTCTGCAGTGTAACATAAGTAATTTCTTTCCAGAAGTAATAAAATATAATATAATATATGTAATTTGCGGTTAAATAGAAAGGTTTGAATAAATTAATTGTAATAAATGAGAACAATTAACAGCAAAAAGTCGTTGGGTTATTTTTTGCGACAATAATTATGTTGTAGTTACTATACTAACCGTAGCACTATATATGGAGCGTTTAAAATACTTTTATTTCTGTAATTAAATTATATATGTGAAATGCGAAAGACATAGTGCTTGCAACATTTGATATAATCACGCATTAGTGGTCATGGCGTCTAACCTACAGTACCCCAAATTAAAATAAGACGTGGGTAGATGAGTGCTTATTACTACTTAGCACGATTATTGTTTTGATATTTTTATTATTAACTTCTATACAGGGGACTTCTTGTCTTGCATGATGGAGTCAGATTTCTTTGCATGAAGCATTTCAGTATTATGTGATCAGTTTTGATTGGTGTCTTACTATACGTTACTCATGAACTGCAAAGTGTTATTTTTCACTACACTTCACGTGGAACTCGAACAGTTTTTTTTTTAACGCTACCAATGTTCAATTTTTGGACATTACTTATATTCACTGAATTTAAATTTATTGGCTGTGTGTGTGTGTAAGAGAGTAAAGTATTAAGAAATCAGTTCAAAACAATAAGCAAATGTAAATCTTTTGACAATATTTAAATGTGCTTAATGAGGTGGATATGTATAAAGGAAACACGCACCTTGTACAATGCGCAGAGGTAGTTGCAGTTACTGTTTCCAGTGCTCCCAAAGCACAGAGTTTATTCAAGAACTAAAATTTGGAAGCCAGGAAAAAAAGAACAGTAGTTCTCTCAGAGTTTCCTGTATTTTAGGGCACAGGTGGTGCTGACAGCACCCTTTCTGATTGAGGGCCCCGTCACCCCCCTCAAAAAAATAAAAAAATTAAAAAACCTCAGAACTCACCAGGAGAGTTTTAGTTTTTTTCATACATAATTTGTGATGGAAGAGTCCATATTATCGTACATATTATCGCATATACTTGTAGTTGTGTAGACTAGGGGATAGAAGTCCCATCCCAAGCAATGTTTACATTAGCGAAGTTATAATGTATGCTGAAAACAATCACCTCGTCAAGTTTTATAACCAACTCCAATGATACAAAACATAGTACAGTACTATCAGTGTTCTGTCAGTCTGTTGTGGCCAGTGTGATGTTTTATGTATTGGTATGCTGGGGCAATGGTGCAAGTGTGGGAGATGCCAGCAGGATTAATAAACTGCTCAAGAAAACAGGCTCTGTTGTAGGAGTCAGACCTGATTCACTAAAGACAGCAGGTGAACAAAGAACACTTAAGAAACTACTGGCCATGCTGGATAATAACTGTCATTCCCACTGTGCTGTTCTAGCAAAGCAATGAGCATATTCAGTAATAGAGTGAGATGGGTTCATTACTCTAAAGTGTACTATGGGAGGTTGTTTCTCCATTAGGTTCTATAATGAGTCGCTGCATGTTCAGGGACCATAATGCCCTTGATGGGTAGTGAACTGCTGTCTGTACATCTCTTTGGGGATTCAGACCATTGTACAAACAACATGCACAGTATTGCACAAAATTTTGTTTTCACAAAATATTAAAATAAATTAAAAAATTAGCCACAAACCTTTTGTGTATTCCATTAAATTTTTAACACAGGCTATTTTTAAATTGTTTTTACTGTCTATTGTTTACAATATGGATATTTAGTATTTGTTATGTACTTGTGTTTATGTACTGTGTTACTGTCTGAGGTTATGGTGGTGTTTAATGCTGGTGCAGAACAGTAATTTCCCTCAGGATTAATGAGGAATGAATGAATCTGTCTGTCTGTCATCATACTATTACTTTTTTTTACAATTTTCATAGAGCCTTCATTACAAGGACTATACCTCTCTGACTAAGATGGACAAACTACTTCTTCTCTTTCA
This sequence comes from Chitala chitala, assembly GCA_025773905.1. NCBI lineage: Eukaryota > Metazoa > Chordata > Actinopteri > Osteoglossiformes > Notopteridae > Chitala > Chitala chitala. The sequence goes on from JABJVR010000031.1 coordinate 1,175,807, forward strand.
TAATATGTCTCTGCTCTTCCATTTCAGTGGAGAAGCTTTTGTTAACTCCGATCACCCTCTATTGCTCATTGAAATGTCAGTCACAAGATGAAGGGCTCCTTCCAACAACTCATGTCTGTTTTTTTTCCAGGGCTCTTCAAAGGCCTATAGCTCTTCTGGCGTTTTGCATCTTCATTTCACATATCTGTTCAAGCTCACGGGCTGAAATCAGTTCAGATATTTATCAAAGTACTGTGAACACGGTCCTTTATCTGTCATAGCTTCAGAATAGACACATAACCCTTTTTTTTTTAACCTAACATGGCACATTGGTTGATGGTACTTGATGGAACCACTTTTCCTAAAGAGCTTAGGGGAAGCAGGGAGCAGCTCAAGCCTGCAGTAATTTTGTAACTGAGGTTAATAACTGATGCGTTATGTGAACATGTCACCTCTAAAGTTGCGTATGTATCAATGTTTGTTCCAATCAGAGATTATCAACATTATAAATTTAAAACACTTTCGTATGTTTAGCAATATGAATTTTAGATTTTTCTGTGTGTGTTTCTTGATTATTTTTTCACTGTAGCACATAATTTACTGCACACTCCTTTTTTAAACACAAATTTCAAAATGTATTAATATTTTTCCAATTAAGGGAGCTTCTCATTCACTGAGAAATTAAAATGTTTGTTAGTGTGAACAGCTTGATTTTGGCTGGACAGAGAAATGCCCCCTGCCAGCTCCATGACCACTCAGGGTGGTGTCTCATGTCTGCATGTTGACTGTGCTCTCAGAGCTGTTCAGGGCAGCGGCTGAGGCGGGACCCAACGACATTCTGAAGCTGTACAATCTCAAAGGTAGCATCATGAACATCTCACCTCAGCTGGAGCCCAACAGCCCACAGTCATGCTACAAGCTGGAGGTGGTGGCTGCCCACTGCAACAGTGAGCCTTTAGGTATTCTCTATTGGTGTGTGTGTGTGTGTGTGTGTGTGTGTGTGTGTGTGTGTGTGGTGGGTGGGAGCAACACCATGGGGAAGTAGTACTTACACTGCATAGTTTCTGGGTTAACGTGTGTTCTTGTACTGAAATTCCCCCATTAACTGCAGACCAAGATAACAAAGCGAGGTAACACCAGGACACAAAAGAATAAAAAAATGCTAATAAAAAATCAAATTGTGGAAAAATACTTTATCTATTTGTTGTTGTGGTCTGGCTCCAGTTTCCTCCCCAGTCCAAAGACATGTGGGTTAGGTTGATTGGTGTGTCCAAATTGCCCATTGTGTGTGTGTGCCCTGCGGTGGGTTGGCGCTCCGCCCCGGGTGTCCCCTGCCCTGCACCCTATGTGCTCTGGGATGGGCTCCAGGCTTCCCCGCAACCCTCACCAGGAATAAGCTGTTAAAATACTGGATGGATGGATGAATGTTGTGGTCTGGATGAGTAAGTAAGTGGGTTCTGAATGAGAAGTAACTTTTCTGCAATACTGCAGCATTGAAGGTGGCACAGTGGCATGGTGGTTAGCACCATCGTTTCGCACCGCTGGGCCCAGGGCTCGATTCCTGCCTCAGGTCTGTGTGCGTGCTGTTTGCATGTTCTCCTCGTGCTTGGTGGTTTCCAGAACCTGGTCTCCAGGTTCTCTGGTTTCCAGCCACAGTCCAAAGACATGCAGGTTAGATTGACTGGCATTTGTGAATTGCCCATTGTGTGTGTGTGTGTGTGTGTGTGTGTGTGTGTTTGTGTGTGCCCTGTGGTGGGTTGCTGCCCTGCCCAGGGAGTTCCCTGCCCTATGCCCTATGCTTCCTGGAATGGGCTCCAGGCTTCCCGTGACTCTGAATGGGACAAGGCGGTAAAGCAAATGGATGGATGGACTACAGCCCTGAACACAGATGCCTATTGTCCTGTATTATAGGTGCTGAGCTTGCAGTTGCTGTAGGATTTGACCTCTCTTCCATGGAGAGAAGGTGAGTGTTGTCCATGTACACCATTCAAGAAATCATGACTTCAAGTTCAAGCATCAAAAATACAGTCAATGGCTCTGGTCTTTATGTTCCCTTGTGAATTTTGGGTTTCTTGTCACATTGCACTTTGTACATTTGCCCTGTTCCCTGATTTTGCCTGTTTGACTTTGCTTTCTGTAATAAACCCAACCTCCACAATTAGACCTTCCCTTACCTTGTGTTCCCGACCAGGCCGTTTGGGACAGTAAGAGCATGTAGTGACAATTAGATACGGAATTGCAGCATTTCTATCACACACTAATACAGTTTCAAGGGAAAGTTATAATGTACTTCACAAAAAAATATATCTACAAGTACATGTCTATAAAATGTTATAAATTCCTTTGACCACACTTGTGCCGATTTAAATGTGTGAAATTAGGAGCCTCTGCAACACTTTTGTTGCTTTCTAGCTGTAATGCCAGTAATCTTGTTTCACTTTTCAACTTAAAGAAACATCGGCTAGAGATTGAATATGAGGTATTAGCTATGCAGAGAGAACCTTAGCTGGTCCAAGTTGAAGTAGCATTTCCTAAGTTAGTCTCAGTTTATGTTTTTCTTACCAGGCTCCAAAACCTGGAGAAGAAAATTCTCATTGAGGCAGGAGAGACACCTGCCATTGTGTATGAGATGAAGAACCAGGTGGAGGTGTTTAGGGAGAAGCTAGAGGTATGGTGGTGACAGACTTGTTGTCAGGGCCTCTATGTCTTATTTAGCTCCCTTATTTTACCTTCACATTGAACTAGCCAATATTTATGTGTAATCTGTCAATCTCTCCATATATTATCATATAACAAATTAGTCAGCATATGTCACATTACCTGTATATGTATATTGTACTTGTTGGTCTGGATAGCTTGGTTTGACCTTGTGTCCACCATTGAGTGTGGAGCTCCCAGTCTTGAATGTGATTGGCCACAGTGTTCACCCAGACAGCAGAAGATTCCTGGACTTCCCATAGAGTCTCAGGTACCTAATCTTACCAGCTGTCTGTCCACAGAGTGTTGAGTACCTGAGCTGGCTAGGTCTGTTCAAGGAGCTGTCAGAGGGCACCCACAAACCATCCCCATTCTACCACAAGAGGGCGCTGCGCAAAACCCGAGAAGAGTGTGAGCATGTGCGGGACAAGTTCCTCCAGATGAGGTCTGAGGACATGACCTTCCACCATTACGTCCTTTGTCCCTGCTCCCCTCATTTTCCTTCCATCTTCCTCGTTGCATCCCTCAATTTTTCAAAATGGACATCTTTGTACACCGAGGTTCTCCTCAAGTGCCAAGCAGGAGTTCTGCATGTTATTTTCCTGTGAACTTTAATCCTGTAGTAGATCATGCAATGAGTGTCGTTCTTGCACGGGAAAGTGAGAACTGGGCAGATTACCTCTGTTTCACACATTGTCTAGGCCATCTGAATGACAGGTTGCTTTGCATTAGCAGACTTGGCAATGGTGGACAATCTCTGAAAAGAGGAAATTAAAAACCGTGCTCCCACACCTTGTACAATTTGAGAATTTAAACACACAATTATACCCATGTTGGGACTTTTTTTTTGTATTGACACATTTCGGAATACTGTAATGATTTTTCTCAAGATGCTAGTGCTGTCCCAGTACTGGTGTCCCTTCAGTCGTCAGCTGACCATCCTGAATGACCATTCTTAGGAACTTGTTTAATGCCATTCATAGGAACTCATTTATTGAGTTGTCATTGCTTTCTTGTCACAGTTCACTGGAGGTGACAGAAGAGGTGAGGCAGTACCTCAAAACCCCCACCTTTGATAACTGGTGAGTCAGTCAGTCAATTTCGACCTGCTTGGCCAGCTGAAGCCAGTCTGTGTGATGCTTTTTTCATAGCATGTTGCCCTGCTCTTCGGTCAGCTTGTTCCCATCCCACATTCTCACCTTCAGTCTCCCCAAGTTCTCCAGGCTTGTCTTTGCTATTAAAGGCAGAAAAAACTGAGAATCAAGAGAAGTATTTATTGTGTTATTAGCTTTCATAATAAGCATTTAATATAAATCTGAATCTGGTTTATTTGATCACCTGTCAGTGTTTTACTTAATTTAGTCCAAAATGTGTTTCCCAAGACAGTCTATGTGCATGACAGTGGCCATGTTTTTTATGATCTATTGTGAATTTTGATTGGCTTCTAATGGGTAGTGAAAATGGGGTCTGCGGGGCAGGGGCTCCTACAGCAGTGGGAGGGGCCAATGGCTCCAGGTAGAACTGAGGAACAAAGGTAGCATCTGTGTTTAGGGTCTCATTGTGGACACCAGTATGAGTGTGATTCCTTTTAATGCCTGAAGGGCCAGTAATAATGCATTCCTTTCATCTTGGTTGCAGTGGTCATTTGAATATGAATACGTAGTGCGCGGTCCATTATGGTTTCTAAATGGAGACTGAGTGCATGAGAACACACTGTGCATTCAGAAAATGTTTAGGCCCCTTTACTTTTCCACATTTTGATATGTTACAACCTTAAAATAAAATCATCAATCAAAAGTCATCAACCAACATTCTGTGGTGACCGTGCTGTGATTCAGAAGAATGGTGACCCCCCCCCCCCTACAGCCACACTTAGCAAATCAGTGTAAGGTTTAGACAAGAAACCTGTGACATCAAAGCAGCCTTGGAATGACATTGCAATGTCCTGGCACTGCCAAGGAAGGGCATCCGAAGTGAGGGCGAAGCTTGTGTTTCCAGGCAGTGGGAGGACGTGGAGATCATGGTACTGCTGCAGGTGATGTACAGTGACCTGGAATTCATCTCCACCTTCAACATCGAGGTGGAGGTTCTGCAGGAGTTCTTGTACGAGGTGTACCGCCATTACAACAACATCCCCTTCCATAACTTCAAGCACTGCTTCTGCGTCACGCAAATGGTGAGAATGCTGCCATGCCGACATGTTTAGACTCACGATGTCCTACGCGTCAGAGCACTGGTCACGCTGGCTAATTGGTAATGATTCCTAAGTCATTAGCAAGTAGCTTCATTGATCAGCCGGTCCACTGTTTTGTTAATTCCCCCTTTTGCTCCAATCAACATTTTTATGTTAATGTTTACATTTTTCATTAAAATGTTTGTTTTCCTTCCCTGTTTCATTATAGATGTATGGACTCATATGGCTGACAGACTTGAGGAGTAAACTGGACAGCGTTGACCTCCTGATCATGCTTACCTCTGCAGTTTGCCATGATCTGGACCATACTGGCTACAACAATGCCTATCAGGTCGACCACAGTCGTTTTTCAGTCAGTGATGCCTGACCACAGTGACCACAGTGACCACAGTGACCTCAGTCATTTTCATTGCAGAACTAATGAGCAAAATGCTTTGGCTGCCCTATTTGTGTAACCCAATATTGGATGCAGTTTGAAAATATCATCTTGTTCACTTGTGTGGCATTTTTTAATAAACGGTTCTCTGTAATGACTATTATTGAAGTGAAAGATTAGATGATTTGACACATCACATTTTCATTAATGTCCATGCACATCTATAAGGGTGTTGTTCACAGGGTCTGAATTACAGTCACTCTTCACAATGCCAACCTGATGTTCTTTGATCTGGGAAGAATTGTGGCTACATTGTTGCCCTGTGTTTCAGATTAATGCTCGTACAGAGCTGGCTCTCAGATACAACGATATCTCACCCCTGGAAAACCATCACTGCGCCGTAACCTTTGAAATCCTGGAGAAGGTGCTTTATTTGTCTAATGTGCATTTTGTGGGAAGTGTAATAACATTGTAATCGTTTTTGGTCTTATTAATGGAAATTAACCTGATTACTGCATGCAAGATGTACTTTTTATTGAGCTAATTAATGCTTCCCTTATTATGTTAAACAAGCATGAATGTGCATGGAATCATAAAAATGTATTCTGTTTTACATACTTAGTTGCTAATTTTCAGACACTGGTAATGTTAAGTTGAATAAACAGTATGCTTAATGAAGAAAACGTGCATTTCAACTTACGAATGCTGCTTTGCATTTATCAAGCTGTTTTCTATTTTTACAGCCAGAAAGCAATATTTTCAGAAATCTAACAACGGAGCAATACAGAAGAATAAGGGAAGGCATGATAAAGTAAGCTTTTTGAACTACCACTCATGTGTGCGTTGTCTGGTTCATCTGCATATTGCCTTAGTGCATACAACTTTCATCTGCTCATGCTCTGAAATATGTTTCATGGAATCAACATGGAATCAATCAACACAGAATTCGCTGCAAGCTAGTTTTGTTTAGAGCTGAATATCAATTGTAAATGACTGATTTACTGAGGTTTTTGCACACCGTGTACTCTTATACAAACTTTGTATAATGAACGTCACAATTTCTACATTCTCCCTATGGTCTGCTGAATATGCTCTGAAGCAAATCAGGTTCTGTGCCTTCTTTGAAGGCTCGGCAGTGGATGTTCTCTTGGTGTTTGGGCTGTCGGTGTACCAGTACTGTCACTTCACCCGGTGTTCGCTCACTGACCTCAGATCAGATCCGTGAGCCCTCCCTTATCACTTGTTTCAGGTGCATCCTGGCGACGGACATGGCAAAGCACAATGAGATCTTGAACAAGTTCAAAGCCATTCTGCCCGTGTTTGACTTTAGTAACAAGGACCACAAAGATGTGGTGAGTGCCAGAAACGCTGGGTGAATGTGGCCCCAAACCAAGGGGTAGACTTAATGCAGGGTAATGATGACTGGGTGAATGTGGCCCCAAACCAAGGGGTAGACTTACTGCAGGGTAATGATGACTGGGTG
>JABJVR010000031.1:1182635-1206275 GCA_025773905.1 Chitala chitala
TGATGACTGGGTGAATGTGGCCCCAAACCAAGGGGTAGACTTACTGCAGGGTAATGATGACTGGGTGAATGTGGCCCCAAACCAAGGGGTAGACTTACTGCAGGGTAATGATGACTGGGTGAATGTGATGTAAATATCGCTGAGGTTACATAAACTTTTCCTGAAACTTAAGAGAATGAAACCGAGATGTTAGAAAACACAGTAATGAGGTCATCTGCAGCTGTTTTGCTTAATGACTGGTGGTTTATGAACCTCAGCCTTGTAGTTTCTGGACCACTCGCAGATTCAAAAACGTTGGTTGTTTTTTAAAATTAAAGTGCTGTATTACAGTGGGTGGGAAAGTCTGTAAAGTGTACAGGTGAGACGGAATGCCTGAAGCAGAGTGGACTGACGTTGTCCCCGCCTCTGGTCCAGCTCATGATGATCATGATCAAAGTGAGTGACATCTCCAACGAGGCTAGGCCCACGGAGGTGGCGGAGCCCTGGCTGGACTGCCTGCTGCAGGAGTTCTTCAATCAGGTGAGTGTCATGATTGCCAGGGCATTTTGTGCACCTGTCAAGGACTCCTATAGCTGTTTTATGTTTTATGTTTAATACCTTTTCCTAAAGCAAAAGGCATTAAAAAATGCATTTTTAATTGAATATGGAATATATCAAAACTGACCACCAGAGGGAACCATACTATTTATAGCAAACCAAAGACTAAATTGATATGCCAGTTTATCAAAACCAAATTTTCACATGTAGTTTTAACCCTTTTTCACTGTCATGCTGTTTCCATATCATTTATAATACAGGGTGTTTCAAAACAATTCATCAGATTTCAAATGTCTATGTGTGAAGTTTACAGAGTGATTACTGACACATTAGTTTGTACAGACTCTTAAAATTTGTGTTGCTCACCCATAAATGTTTTCTGTGACCTCCTGTAGTGACAGGAACAACATCAAGGCAATAAGATCATTTGAAATCTGAGGAATCATTTTGAAACACCCTGTATAATTGTGTTGTCAGCAGCATATGTCAGTCTCAGCACACCACCACAGATTTCTCATACAGTGAATATTAAACATTTCATACACCCATCTGAATTTGTGCAACTTCTTAGCATATGCGTTCCTTGTTAATAATGTATACATGTTGCCGTGAGTAGCTCTTCCATTGCATTGTTCGTTGTTTATGCTTGGTTATCTTCAAGTGTGCACTAGTTTTCACGTTTTTCTAGTGCACTAAAAGTTAACCACTGATGAGTGCTGTTTTAAACACTGACACTAATATTAATCTGGCCACTGGTCAACAGCAGAGATCCTGTCAGTGTGCACGAAGAGTCGGCTGTCCAGAGGGTGGTCTGAACTAACCCATATTTAGCTTCTGTTCCAGTAGTCTTGAACGTCTTACCAGTGCTGTTATGTGAATTAATTTGTGTTCAACTGATACAAGCGTTTTTAAAAAGATTATACTGGCTCTTATGAATGTGCGCTGAAGGCATCATCGGGATCTCAACACAAGGCGTGTGCAGATAGCTATGCATGATGCCAGTGGCGTAATCTGTTGCCAGATGGGCGTTAATTTTCCAAGCTCTTGCTGTTCTGACAGTAGATCAGCTTACTGTGTTCTCTGGGCCATTCGTCTGCCAAAGCACTGCAGGTTCAAATGGCTGGACTTAATTACATTGACTCAATTATAAGTTAATCTGTAGCAGAAGGATATTTTCAGAATGTCACCGGATCAATGTTGCTAGGATCCACTACGGTTATAAATCACCTAGTTATTTCAGGGCTTTTACACTGCCCATATACTAAAGCAGCATAGTAACTGTATCAGAAGTGGATTTTTCTTTCCAGACACTAATTTCTTTGACATCATACTTTTAAATGTTTAAAGAACAATAAAAGGCAGGTGACTAATAACACATAATGTGTTATGTTTTTTTTCCCCCACACCTCATGATTCAAAGCTCACACTGTAATCTGTGGCCCACCCGCTGGTTTATGTCATCTGCTTTCAGAGTGATATGGAGAAGCTGGAGGGCCTCCCTGTCACCCCGTTCATGGACAGGGACAAAGTCTCCAAGCCCTCCTCTCAGACGGGTTTCATCCGCTTCGTCCTCTTCCCCCTCTTCATCGAGCTGGCTAATCTCTTCCCCTGCCTGGAGGTCAGAGAGGCCTCTTTTCACCCCTTCCACGCACACACATGCAAGCACGCACACTCATACACACACACTAAGACACCTTCTCTCATCATGAAAGTGCAACTGGCATGTGTTCATATATGTCACAGGTCTGCTGTAAAATAAATTAAGTCATATCATAGCCGTAAAGGTAGAACACACGGGATTCACGTGCAAGTTAAATCAATGAAAAATGTTGTGCCTAAAATGTATACAACATTGTAACTGGGGATGCAACTTGATCCAGAACTCGTTTCCTCATACGGTTCCTTAGCAACACATCATCGATCCAGTGCGGAAAGCCCTTGACTACTACACAGAGATGGAGAAGGCCTTGGACCAGGAGAAGCAGAACCGGGCCCACATCGACAGCGTGGCGAAGGCCAAGCCACTCGATGCCCGTCCGGAAGGACAGACAAAAGCCAAGGGCAGCTTTTCTGAACCAGGGGGACCTGCTAAATAGGATACGCTACACTGGCCTGTATGCTCCAGACAGACGAACATCATATGGCGTATGAACTTCAAGAAAAGTGTGTTCAAGCAGAAACTGAGAGATATCAGGACAAAGGCTTTATATTGTGTATGTATTACTCTTCATACAGTGACAATCAACAGCCATTTCTGTTTATGCTACATGACTACTTTTATAGTGATAAAGCTGCAATATGTAGTTTTATGTTCAAAATAGTTCGTTTACATGCATCATAGACAAGAAGGTTCAAATTATATCTGAGAGAGGCTGTGATCTTTTTTAACTGTACAAATTAAAAAACTGCACTTCACAATGAGAAACATTTTTTTTTAAATCTACAACTTTTTTGTTAGGACGCATTTCACAAGTTAACAATGAATTCAGTAAAATCACAATGGCCGTGGTAATAACTGATTTGTGAAACTGCGAGGGATTCCATATTGTGCGTATGTCAGTGGGGCATTAAGGAATAGCAAAGATAGAAGTGAGAAAACAGTGAAGCAGCGATGTTCATAACAGTAATGCCATGAATGAAAAAAGTGGTGTTTATATCTTCCTTCACCCTTGAGAAGATTACTACATAGCTTAATGTAACACCATAATCAAGCAGAAACAAATTATTATCCAACCCGCAAATGTTCCATACATATACAAATGTTGAATGAATGTTTGCTAAAGGTGATCTCAGGCTGTACTGCAGTTAATGCAAAGATACGGCTTCATTCTGGCAGAAAATTAACTCTATTCTGTGTCAACCTTGTGCACGCTGTCAATTGTTCATTGCTAGTTCTTTATGTCCACAATTAAATGTTCCTTCATACATTTGTCAAATACTAAAAGGAAACAGGAATTACCTTGTTTTTCAGACCACAACAGTGTGCAGACTGCTTTCAGTTCTAATGAATCCAGTAGAGATTCATCTTACGTAAAAGGCAAAGGTGTGTTATTGTACTTCAGTTAGGTACCGATCTGATAATTCCACACACAAGTTTAGCTTGGACTCCACATGCAGGTTTAGCTTGGACACAAACACAGGTTCAGCTTGGACTCCACACACAGGTTTAGCTTGGACTCCACACACAGGTTCAGCATCTCCAAGCTCAAGTCCAGCTTCTGATCAACTGTAGCGTTACATCACAGAGGTCACAGGTGCGGACTACAACCAAGGAGGCCCAGTCCAGATTGTATCACATGTTCCAGTTTCTCTAGGCATGGGTGCACTATGTTAATTAGTGTTAGCTAAGACTCGAGCTCGTTTCAGATGGCTAAGTTTACCGATGCCTGAAAAGATTAAATGTGATACCGTATATGTTACATATATTACCTTACGTAGGATGCGTTAGTGCCTGCCTGGTCTGCATTCACTGCTGCAGCTTGTTTCATAACTGGACAGTGGAGAGCGGAGCATCTGAGAAGCTCCTTTGTGTGTGACTGTAATCGTGGAGTCTAGTCTGCTGCCGTGTACACACACCAAAGCCTACTATATCCATCTAAAGTGGGTGCGGGTATCCATGGCAGGTGAGTATTGTGTGTACTCTGAACACCTGCGTACTGCTGCAAATGCCAGATCTGTAAAAGCACCGGTTGGTCCTTACAGACATTAATTCCTGAAGGTTTGCTTTGATTAGGTTTGATGCAGTGATGTTAAAGAAAGAACTGAAACAAAAATTTCCCTTCTTATTTTACCATCAACTTCTGAAAAGAGTTCATTACTGCAGCCCATTGTAGACTGTGATGTCGTTTTGTGTTGCCAGGGTGATTATAGAGATGACATCACTCCGGCATATTCCTACTCCCCCGGAGTTCATTTGATTTCCTGGTGTTAGACAGTTACCCCAAAGACTGAAGTTCAATCACAGATTGTATTCACACCTGTTCCCTCACGCTGCCTGTCGAATGAGCTCATGAGGAATATTAGGCACAGTTTATTCTCTTCACTGCCAATTACAGGAAGCACTACAGTGATGTCACTTTTATTGCTACACTGGACCACACAATCTTTGTGAGTCACTAACAGGCATTTCCTCATTCTTTGTGTGTGCAAAACCACACACAAATGCATTTTTAAGTATACAGTAACGTTTTTGAAAAAAAATATTGTCTGTCAGGAAAACCCACACAATATGGAACACAGCAAAGCTGGCACTTAATTTAACACTGAGAGTGCAGAGTGATGTACCTGTGTAGTTTAAGATAACCAGTGTAAAATAAAGCAGATTTTTAAAAAAGGATGGTTGATCTTAGCCAAGACCTGCTGAACTGATAAACAAACTGATATTCTATTATTTTTCTGCACTAGAAAAGTAAGATTCTCCTCATTTCCTATTGGTCATGAATATACAAAATGTCTGCCCTGGGAAAAGGTAAGTAAATTAGAGACAGAATGGAAACAGAAAACTTCATTAGAGGAGGAAATATTTTATGAAAAGAATTCAACAGTTTTTTTCCCATGTCATTTTTGAAATATACACTCCACAATATTTTACATATAGGAGATATTAACTTAGTCTTTTGTGTAAAACAGAAAGGTACACTTGCTATATATAGCATATTAGCAGTTAAAGACACAGCATGACTGGAGACACTGTGTTATACACACTGGCTCTGACAGTCTTCAGAAGGACGAGGACACTTAATGGTGTTTTGCCAATTACATATAATTCAGCAGCTGGGCTTGTTCAAACAGGCCTCCACATATGACACAATGATTTCCATCCTTCAAGTAAGCTGTTTTGAAATAGTTGGTAAATATTGTTACAAAGCCATCTGTAGACCTTTCAGTTAGTCTAAAAGAAACATATCTCTGAAAAGGCTGAGTCTGAAAAAGTTGAAATTCAAAACCTGTAAATAAATGAATCAGAACATGTTCTACCAGTGAATCCAGTGTCATTCCAGTGTAAACTGGATAACTTGAGTCTTGCAGATGAAACGGAAAGCTCACAAAGACACAAAACATCAAAGTGTGTCCTTCATGGCTGCAGGGTAAACCTGTAACAGAGATGCTGTTGTGAACAAGGTCTCTACGGAGTCTGACCTTCTGAGCTCAGCAAGTATGCGAGGAACATTAAAAAATACAGCTGCGCTGAAGACTCACCGCAGTATAACGTATCTCACTACAGACACACAATGTGAATGTGTCAGCCTGTGCCATCGCTAACAAATGCTTTCCAGCCGCATTCAAATTTTTCTGTTTATCTCAGTGCTTTTTCCTAAATGAGCCTTTTTAACTGAACTCCGTGCTTGGCTTTTTGGTACTACACTCAGATTAAGTACAAGCATGATTGTGAACAAACATCTAAGGGGTACATTTACTCTCAATGCTTATTGCTGCTCTTGAGACAAAAAAGGAGAAAAAAGCACCCCTGAGTTCTATAACATTGGATTTAACGGCGGTACGGATGAAAGTCATCACAAAGAAAAAGGGTAATGGTGTCTCTTCATTAGGCAATTAAAGGAAAGGACTAGTTATGCTGCGGTCCGTTTGAGTCTATAAATAAACTACGACAGATGTTACACTTATTACTAGTCACCTTGAGTTTTACAATGTTCAGTCATGCTCTTCAACAAACAAATCTGTCAAAACAGGTAACACTTTGTGTAGAAGCAAGCCATCTTTACAATCAAAGGCTGCCCATGTTCTCCAAGAAAGTCCTTATTCATGTCTGCCAATGGGCAATGTTCTGCTATGGCATGGCATGGCTCCCTTGTTTTTGATACAAAAAAGCGCAACAATGACCATGTCTTCTGATCATCTTCTTTTCTCACAGAGAGGAACAGAGAGAGGCTGCAGTTCCAGTGGCACTGATGAGACACCAGGATCAGACTGTGTGGTACACGGTGTCCCTCAGGGGCCAGTCTCAGGACCGGTTCTGGGCAGTGTTAATCATGATGTTGGGTAGCGCATTGCGCCTCTTCCTCCAGGGACCCAAGTCGCGAGAATACCTCTTGATCTGCCGGAACCACTGCTGTGTGCGAGACTTGTCGGTGGCACGGAGGACGTAAGCTTCGCGGGGAATGTCCAGTAGCTCGAAAGTGTCCTCACAGTCGGGGTCAGAGGAAACCACGCAGTTGCTCAGCCGGATTGGCTCGCGCAGCACGGTGAATTTACCGCTACTCTTATCCTTGATGAGCACCAGCACACCGTCCCGCACAAGCTCCAGAGAGTCACCCCCGTCAGGGGCGTTGCCATCGCCTGTCCGCTGGGTGTGCACCATCAGCAGGCTCTGCACGTTCTGGAACTTAAGTGCCCGGCTGCCCTTCCGCACCCACTGCCCGTCGGCCGGCTGTGCCAGCTGCAGGGGTCCCTCCATCACGAATCGCGTGCTTTCCCGTGTCCAGCCCACTGTCCGCATGGATGCCTCACGCATCTCCAGGTTGACGGCTTCACGGTTCTTTCGCCCATCACGCCGAAAGGAGCGCAGTGACCAGGAGGCGCTCTCCTGCTTGGTCTTCATGTTGATGTGCTCTAGGTGGGACTCCACATGGCTCTTGGCCTCGCGCAGGCTGGCGTGGTCCGGGTGCCGCTCCGTGGTGGCCTTGCTGATGCGGCTTAGCAACAGGGGGTATTTTGTTACTCGCTGCAGGGGCGCCATCAGGAAGGAACGCAGGTTCATTCGCCGCAAGGCTGTGTTGTCGTTCTGAGAGACATCCAGAAAGATCCTGCAGGACGGAAAGAAGAGCACCGGTATGTCAAAAAATTTTACAACACAGACATCGGCGATATCTTACACCTGGGCTGCACTTCAAACTTAACAAAGTACTGGGGGGACATGGGAGAAGCTGCACGGCTCACATGAGCGATTGCTATCGCCAAAAAAATAACCCTGACGTCAACACTCATCTCAAAATAGAGTTCCACTTATCAATAAATGATGACTTTCTGTCTGCTTCTTTATGGAAAACGCTGATGAGCTTGTTGAAAATGCTCCAGGGCAAGGCTTCTGTTACTCAAGACTTCGCTTGCTGTCTCAGACCTCTTGAAGCCTGGTGACTTAAGGTGCTGGTTCTGGATGTGTAAGCATGTGGGACGCTGCTGAGGCCTGGCTGCAGTCCCAGCAGTACCACACAATGTGGCCTACCTGAGCAGCTCCTTTTCCTTCTCTAAGGTGTTCAGCATATTGACGGAGGTGGACTGCTGTAGACAATATGTCTGAAACGCAGGCAGCATGCTGACAAACTCCAGGAAGATCTCGCCAATGCACACTGTCAGGAGGTCCTCGTCGCCCTGTGAGCCAGACCAGCACAGTCACAGTGAGGCATGAGATTTCTCAGTCAGTCGCATGGGGATGATCTTCTACAGCAGTGGAAAATGTCTGCTTGGCTATTAACCCTTTTGTTCCCAGTTGGATTCATTTGCTACGGCAAAATTAAATAGCTATATAAAGAATTTGTAACAAAAATTGCATCATGGTACAAGTTCATATTCAACACTTTAGGTAAACTACTTTCCCAAATCTTTCACTTGTTTTGGCCATAGTTCTTTTTTTTACATTCATGTAAATGAGCTGAAATCACATGTAGTTGTACCCATACACTGTTTAATGCAGTAAATTATGTTATGTTAATTAAATTATGCTATGATGTATCATTAGCAGGAATACCAGCACAACGAACCCAAGACGGCAAACCCCAAAAACCGTATTGAAATGAATGGCATGAGAAAGACAGGTATAGTGTGACTATGACACTTACCTGCTCAAACGCCCGGTCGATGCTCTCCTGCAGCTGCTCTGTGAACTTCTCGTTGACGTCGATAAGCTCCTGGACGTTGCCGAAGACCACAGCCAGCTGCTCGGCGGAGAGGAGGCCAGCTCCTTGCATGGGGCAGTAGAACTCCTCCTTGATGATGCGCAGGTCCTCGCCGTAGCTTGCCTCGGTATTGAGCAGCTCCAGGATGGCCTCCTTGCGCTCCATGCGCTGCTTCGAGCACCGCTCGCACAGGCCGTCGGCCCGCACCACACTCTGTTGCCCGCAGTCGGAACACGGCCGCCGCACCTCCCATGCCTCAAGGGCCTCTGTGGGCCTCTCCCAGGCCGGGGCGGGCCCAACGCTCCTGTCCACTTGTTCTGCGTCGGTGGCCGGCTGGGCCCCTCGCGCCTCCTCGTCCTCCTCACGATCGTCACCCAGGCCTACCACGCCGCTGTCTGCACTCAAGCTGCTCACCTTGCTCCAGCGCTGCTGCCCGACCCGGGCTGCTCCCAGCAACCCCATCTGCTCCGACTCTGTGAGTCACATGATAAAAACCATGTGTGTAAGTGATAATATAGGTGACAGTCAGGACTGGATTCGTAATCATGCACACTGGGCATTATTATTATATGGACTGATTCTGGATTATAGTGGTGGGCCACCTGGACCAAAAATTTCAGGGCTGGGTTTTCATCCCACTCCAGCCCTGGTGACAGTCATACTTAGTGTTGCACAGTTACATAAGAAAATAGTCTTAGTGTGTTAAGTATGCAGCAGAAAAAATTAATTACAAACAAATAATGCGATGATCAACACAATAACAAAAGCTTCCCCCCCCCAGAATGTATCATAAATCACATTGTCCACAATATGTATGCCAGTCATCTTTATGATGAAGATGAAAACTGAGAATTGGGGATCAGAGATCAGTTTTACACAGTGAATGCCACCACAATTTAACAATTAATTGAAAATGGCTTAGTAAATAATGGGAAACACCTGTCACTGCATAAAACGAGCATCAACAACAGTCAGCAGCTGTGGTCATACAGAGGGGTCGAGATAAAAGCCAAAAACGTATGAAAAAACAGAAAATACAGCACGGCGACCTTTAGCTGCGATACAATGCGCACGAGGAAACGAAGCAGCACACACCACAGGAAACGAAAATGCTGAGCAGATTACCAGTACCGGGAGACTGACTGTCATTTACAGGCATGCTACAGGCTCGCAGATCTGCAATGCAGTGATGCTGGGGAACAGAAGTCATTTAGAGAGGGCTGTGACAGACAGACACTCACTGCTGTCCCTGTCAATGTCCCTGTGCGTGGCAGGGTGTCGGGCCGCCGCTGCGATCTTCATCTCCAGCTGCTTGCGCTTAGTGGCGTCCGCCGGCATTGGGTCACTGAAGTGGGGGCGGAGGCGACGCTCACGCTGGGCCCTGGCCGACTCCGTCGTCTCATAGGCTGCGTCCGAGCTGGACCGCCTGCAGCCCGGGCTGGAGTGCTGCTGATAGGGAGGAAGACCTGTCCGTCAGTGGAAAGCACCAGGAGACAAGAAGGGGGAACATAAACATGTAAAAGCTACAACAGAAATGTGAACAGTTCTACTTATTTTCTGAGTCAGTGGACAATGCCTTTGGTTGAAGACATACACATTTTAATGAGATGCAGGCAGCTTAGTGTTCTCCTAATGGAGTACATCAGTGCCTATATTACAGCTGACACTGATAACATAGTGTCCTGATGGTAATAGCATAACCCCAGCTAAAAACACGCATTGTGCTTTCCTGTATATGACAGCCTGATCATCACACATGACAACTTTAGCTTCTAAACAGAAATGGTCAAGTGGATGCATAAACTGG
This sequence comes from Chitala chitala, assembly GCA_025773905.1. Classification (NCBI taxonomy): domain Eukaryota; kingdom Metazoa; phylum Chordata; class Actinopteri; order Osteoglossiformes; family Notopteridae; genus Chitala; species Chitala chitala. The sequence continues at coordinate 1,192,833 of JABJVR010000031.1, forward strand.
ACAGGGTCTAACCCAGTCGTGTTCTTGCATGATCTTTCATTATTAGTCACTGCTGAGAACAACAACACACGCCTCCTGACTTTCTGAGAACAGCACTCGCAAGAAGAGCAAAAAGGTCCGGCGATTGGCCAGGTGACCTTCGAGTCCTCGGTGGACAAGTGACATGAAAAAGAAAAAAAAAAAACGTGAAGCTTCAGCCCAGGCAAGTATGAGTTACAGGTAACAATATCGGTGATGTCAGAAGGCAGCGAGTTGTACACAGACATGGGACGGTCATACAAAATACATGCATACGAGACACGCACGGGCACAAAGACGGCTGCGTTAGAGCAAGCGCACCTTAAGGAAGGAACACGACACCTCAAGATCAAATATCACACAGAATAATTAAAGGCACGTCTGTTGTTTAAACGCATTTTGGATTTGAATAGGAGCGTGGCGCTGACATGCAGATGTGAATGCTAAGCTCCATGCAAAGCCGCGTCTTTAGTGAAACATGCTCGCACTCACCCGCATCAACAGCATTGGTATGCGATATACATGACAACAACGGTTAGAGGACGCACTTGGTGGAAACCAAGCTTCGACAGACAGACAAAAAAATTTAAATAGCTTAATTACATCCGAAAGGCATTTTGAACTGTGACAGGCACGCGAGCCAGGGAGGGTAAAATTCTGAATAATGAGGAGCGGTTTCCACTCAGTCCCTGCGTCAATCCTCTTTGCGTTACATCCTCACACGCTGAGCTGCGAGACTCGCCGCATACCTCCGACTCTCAGGGTGCTCTCACAGACCCCCCCCGCCTCCAGGTGTCCCTAGCTGCGCGGCCGTGGTAACCGCGTCCTTCCTTACGTGTCCGAGTGCCGTGCGAACAGCGTGTGTACGTGCCCCTCAGCCAGTCAGAGGTCACGGTAGGTGAGCAGAGGGGGCAGCCTCGCGCATCCCGCACGCGCGTCTCCTCCGTCCCGGCGCGCTCCGTACCTCTGTGCGGCGGCCCGCCGTCGTCATGGAAACCGCATCCGACTGGCAGCCCGGGCGGGAGCCGTCCCGGTCACGTGACCGCCAGGCGGGGCCCTCGGCTGAGGCGTCTGCACTGCAGCTGGAGGAGGGGAGGCAAGGGAAGGCAGGCGCAGCTGAAATTATCACTCCTGACACTTTAATCTCCTCCTCCCATCCACGCCGCTCTGTCAGCTCCCCCCCTTCACCATTCCACACACCCCCCCCAGGGACTCCACTCAACACCAGAGCAGAGGGGCTCAGGCTAAAGCAATTAAACGCACCAATCCACATTAACACCTGAACTGTGGGGCTGCAGGGCAGGATACTCCAATCTGTCTACACATCCCGCATCTCACATATGTCACACTCCTGCCCCAGTCAAGCACAGAGCCAACCATGACAGACCACAAAAACAACCAACACAACAATAGCTTCCATATAGCTAAGACTAATGTAACAGTTGCTAGTTAGCTGGCTAATAGCCATGCAGCAAAATAACAATTAGTGACATGTATTTTTTGTAGCAAACAAACTTCATTAGGAACACTACATAGCTGTTAGGGCATTAGGTCATAGTCATCACTAATGTTTATGCATATTTAGGATGTTAGCTTTAATGCTAGCCTGAGTATAGCATACCATTCCAAATAGTATGCATGTAAACACACCGATGCACGTGTGCTCACCCCATTGTTTTCAATGCTAATGAGTTAATATTAACGAGGCCTGTGGTCCAGCGTCACTCTCTCCATCAGAAGGGTTTCGCCTGACTGAGAAATGCTGAAGTGGGCAAAAAAACAGCATTTGCATTTAAATTATTCACTGGCCTGAGATGCTTCTCCCAGGACTGAAGCATATTAGGCTTCTTTACACGACATGATCATCGTTTGCTTGCTCAGCACAAGTGGCGATGCAGAGCACCCTCTTAACTAGCCAGTATTAAATGGATAACTCTTGGCTACATATTCCCAACTCCTTCTTAACAAACCCTTAACAAATCTACGTGCTATTAGTACAACACTCAGCACCAATGACACCACCAAAAGAGGGTGTTCACTTTGTAGATTGTGATTTGTGTGTGAAATTTTACACCATTAAGCTGTGTAATATTAAGTTTAGGCATGCAGTGACCAGGTTTTAGATGCCTAAATGTTCTTCTAAACGTAACGGTCCTCTTTGGGTTAAGCAGCATTTATTTATGGGAGCTGTAATTGTCTGTTGAATAAAGAAGCCCGGCGTCTGTTACAAGGATATAAAATTTCAATGAAATCCCTCGGTACCAATTAGCGGTGATGCTTTAAGGCCATCACGGGGTGTTGCTTTATAGCCTCCCCACAACAGATTCCTACACCCCCACTCAGCTGAATAATCAGAAAGCAGCGTGGTTCTGCATTTGTCTGTTACTCAAACCAGAGGACCTCGAAGGATGGCAACCAAAAACATGCCTGAATTTCAAGGTGCAAGAGAGGACTGTACAACTTAAAACACAGCCCCCTCATATTAATAAACAAAACTGTGTTTGACAAACTGTGTTTGTTTTGACAAATTCCAGGAAAATATGTCATACAGAATTCCACAAAAACAATAAAACTTGAGTACTGCACAAGATTTTAAAATATCATCAATGCACTTAATATGTGGATATGTGAGAATATGAAAGAAAACCAATGGTTTTCAATAAAACATATTACATTACTTCTCATATCATAAGAAAATTCACCCATCCATTTTTAATAACCACATGACCACTGAACACTGCAGTCAGCACAGGAGAATATGTATATTAAACATACACTGCACATGGCTGGTCATGGATATAACCAGGTATTTTTTTATTTCATGTTACTGCAATAGCACAACAAACCACTATTCACCTGCAGTATTACTACAATTCTAGTAATAATAATAATAATAATAATAGTAAAAGTATTACAGGAAAACAGAAAAGAGACCAGAAGAAGTGAAGCTAAGGTAATTGTTCACCCTTTTACACTGAGGCCTATCTCAGTCACTCCAGAGCCTCCCAGACTGAGAGTTTATGCTGCAAATCCATCCCCAGAAGACCAATCGCTTTTCCCTGACACATCAGCCACACATTAATCTGCTGTCAGCGCGCCAGTCACAGCTGCCAGTCGCATGTGAGCGTGCCTAGGAGAACTGTGTAAAACCACACGCCTTCCCGTGGAGCCACGTCGCCACTTGTCCCCAACAGTCTCCGCCCCCAACGAGTGCAGGTGCGGCCCTATTAATGAAGGTGCATGCCACTTCCTGTCAAAGAGGGCTGTTCCGCATACTGTCAGGGGGGTACTCTCTGTGTCTGTGAGATATGACACCTTGTACTGCCAATATTAAAGGACTGGCAACATAAGGACAGAGGTGCTATTGTAGTAATAGAAAAAAAAGTGTAACATCATTTAGTCAGTCATCCTGTTAAGTGTCATGGGAAGCCTGGAGCCCATCCCAGGACACATAGGGCACAGGGCAGGGGACACCCAGGGTGGGGCGCCAACCCATCGCAGGGCACACACACACCCAAACACACCGTACGGGCAATTTGGAGACACCAATCAACCTCACCCACATGTCTTTGGACTGTGAGAAGAAACCAGAGAACCTGGAGAAAACCTACCAAGCACACAGACTCAAGGTGGGAATCAAACCCCAGGCCTGGAGGTGCAAGACAACAGAGCTGACCACGCCAGCATGCCACCATATTGTTCAGTATATAAACAAATTAACCTTTTGAGATCTTTTCATAAAGTCACGTATACAGCAGGTAAAAGTTAAAATTGACGTCAGTTTATAATCTGATATGTTTGTTCTGTGTAACTTTGACCAAAACAAAACTCATATTTTTATAGTACTTTATTACTTGTCTGCGTTTAACCCATCCCTTGAGGGGAGCAGTGGGCACCCAGCCACTGCGACACCCGGGGAGCTAGCATTTGAGTGTCTTGCTCAAGGACCTACTTGGTTGGGCTGGGATTCAACCTGGGAGACTTACACATCCCAGCCCGATGTGCTACCCATTGAGTCACTAATTTTTATATCACATTTTAAGTTGACATTTTTTTTCCTCCCACAAAGGCCTCATTTGCCTGGTGTTCTCCTGACGTTACGTACCTCTTCTTTATGAGGTCGATGGCTGAGCCAATGAACCCATCCTTAATCTTGGAGATCTTTGCCCCATAGCTGGAAAGGTCGGCGCTGTCCAGCAGCAAAGAAGCACAGCAGGTGGGCGGGGTCTCCAAGCTGCCACACCTGGGGAGTGGGATGAGCTGTGCGGTGTCTGTGTTAGTGCTGTGGGTGGGGGCCTGTGTCTGTGCCTCCCGGGCAGTGGGCTGCAGGGGGGAGCGGGGCATGGGGCCGGAGCATATGGGGATGTGGTCCTTGGACTCTGCATGCGTGATGGCGTGAGCTGGCTCAGAACCCAGACCCCAACTGTTCCCATGACAGCAAGGCTGTTGGGACGTGTCTTTGATGTTGCTGATCTCTGCACTGTTCCTGTCAGTGCGCTGGGCACCTTCTACTTCAGCTGTACTCTGTCTATTATTGGTTTCATCTCTTTGGAGACCCACCCCCACTAAGTCTTGTCCCTGTCCGTTGCCAGCATGGCCCTGTCCATCAACCCCCTCACCTTTCTCATTCACTTGGTTGTCTAGGACTGACCCATCCCTGCACTGGCCCTGCCCACCTCCAGCTTGAACCTGACCATCCTCCGGTTGGCTGCTCTTCTTCTGCCTCATTCTCTTGAACTCCTCAAAAGTGGGGATGTGCAGGCGACCCACGGGAGCGCGCCTTCGTTCCGGCGGACCCTCCGAGGGATTCACCAATGCGGGACAACCGCGAGTGCTTAGGGCATCCCCAGTATGGGACTTGGCCATCTCAGCAGGGCTCCCTAGAGGCAGTAAAGACAGGTTGGGTGAGCTCCTCTGGCGTCGTAGCCGAAGCCTCCTTAGGGCCTCTTGCTTGATGTCCTCTGGGCTGGTGATGCGGGACATGGGTTGAGGAGGAGGAGCATCCTTCTCTGGGGTACCAGGGTCACACCGACCCATCAGAGCACGTAGGGGCTTGTTGGGCTCTGTAATGCGTGCACTTTGAAACCGAAACTTTTCTTTCACGCCTTTTGTGGAGGTCTCTTTCCTCGCCCTCTCATCCAGCGATGGGAACAACCACTGGGGGAAGAAGGGCAGGTCCTGCTTCAGTGGCACCCTGTATGGGTACAAGACGTCGTGGGCACCGTTGGCCCAGTGACTGGAGCTGCTGCAGTGGAAGATGAACTCGCTGTCCATGCTCCTGCAAGTGGAGCCAAAGAGGCTGCGATCTGACACACCCGCCCAGTGCAAGTTCTCCATGCTGTGGCAGAGGCGACTGCTGACCTCGCTCAAGCTGGCCTGGGGTGATATTCCCCCTATCGAAGGCCTCAGAGTGTACACACTGCTGCTGGAGCAGTACCTAAGCCCCAGGTTTGGAAGAAGGCCATCACCACGGAAACCCGGCATCATAGGATACCTTGACGGCAACCTCTGGATGCCGGAGCAGGCCACAGCTTCACAGGCAGAGCAGCTACACTTTGGGCAGCTTGAATTGGGCAAGGGGCCCACGAAGGGGGCCTCTGGGTGGAGGTGGTGGCCGGCAGGCAAGGCGGCCTCCGAGTGGTCACATGGCATCGGTCTCACATCCGGCATCGAGGCTGCTGAAGGCTCCATCCTATCAGGACAAGCGCCAGGCTCAAATCAGCCCTGCTGAAACAAACACAGTGAGGGGAAGATGCTGGAACAACATAAGACTCCCACTGTCCTCACAAGGCATCTACATAAATTTTTCATATAGCTGGTTACTTATTTAACCAGTCAGGTTATTGTAGGGAACATACAACAGCTGAACTATCATGCACTTATATGGCTGCTTCTGATGCATAAGCCTTTCTTTCTTGAAAGTGTATTTTGGCTTCCCCTCTATCTCAGTACAAATATCAACACAAAGGAACGTGATCTCTTGGTTTCATCTGACAATGGCAAAGCCGTGACCACACCTCGAGCGCGAGAAAATCAAGCCGCTCCATTGTGAGGCACTGAATAACCCAGGGTAAGCGTAATTAAATGCACCCTTCCGGGGGGGGGGGGGACGACTCCTGCCCGGGAAATCGCATCACGATTCACAAAATGGCTAACGCTACGGTGGCGATGAAAAAGATTATCCATGAAAGAGACCGTGCCGAATGAGAAAACTTTAAATCCATGTGACAGCGGCATAGCGTTTATGTCTGCTGTACAAAACCTCTGTCTGTCATTCATCTAATAAAGACCGCAGAAAGCATGTGTTTTATACGCTGATTAGTACCGATTGCCTCACTCCAGGCTGTCCTGCCACCCGTTCATAATCTGAAAATCTCCTGTGGAAACCATGGATGAACAGCGAGAATGATCAAACAGACCAGATTAATCATTCATACCGCACACATGGATGTTATTGACGCCAGTCAGATGGGACCTTCAGGACAGCAAAAGACACATTACTATTCACAGTCATTCTCTTTCCCAGGAACGTTTAATATGAATAATTTAAAACACAATTCTAAAGACAATCTTTTTCCACCGTTGTGAATTGTGATTTGTAAGTAAGATTAATTAGCTGTGTGCGGCTACACGGCAAACAGTTATCTCCTTTCAGAAGAGGAGTAACAGGGAGACGTGCCGACAGCACCTGTCAGCTGAGAAGGGAAACCGTGATTGCTTCTTGTCTCCTGTGCTGGTGCACCTGAAAGTCATGAGCCGCATCTTACAGCTCTTCCGACTTCAAAATGTGCAGACGTGTGGATAAACAGATCTCATTAGCATGAAAACCACTTGTTCTCCGGAACTCAGCTAAGCTGCTGCATTTGCGTAGGGCTCTCACTAGAGCTCTTAATGGACAACTGGTCGCCCGGCCTCTGACTAAATTAGATATGTAACGAGGAAGTGCAGTGAGGCATCATGAGAGGTCTTCTTCTGGGGCAGTCACGGTGCTCTGGGCTTTTATAAATCTTTTGCCATGTGTCTACCCCTACAGCAGTAAATACACCCCAGCCCTGCCCCCGAAAATAACCTTGGCGCTTGTTAACATGCCAAGTGTGACTTTGAAATAAAAAATGAAAGTCCATACAACATTAAATCTGAAGTTTTTTTTTTTTTGCCAAAGGAAGATTTAACAACCTGCATCTTATCTTAAAGCACAATGAAGAACATGAATTGCATGGGTTGAAATTAAAACAAACAGTGGGTAATAAAAGCTTTCACTGAAAATCTCAATTAGGCTACTGAGGCCTCTTTTCAGCTTGCAATATATGGAATTGCACCTTTAATATTACCCCAGTCGGGGTGCAATCTCACCACTGTCACTGAATCCATAAAACATGTCTGCTGTGAGCCAAGGCCTCCCCACCCCCTCTCGGTCGGCTCCCTGGAGTGACATATTTCAGCCATAACCCGCATGGCTGAGCCGAGATGCTGCTCACGTTCACGTTCTGGTACGGCATTGCGAGTCTGTACAAGCCCAGTCTGATACTTAATTTGCTACAAGCACAAATCACTTCCCAAGTAAAAAATCTGAAGTCACTCTGGTCACTGCTGTACCTCTGGGTTTGTTTATAAGTCTGTCTCCTGCCCCTGAGAGGTGGTATGACATGGGCTCTCCTGGCAGCTCATCTCTGGGTCATTAGGGCATCACTGACACAAGCACCTTCACTTACCCCATTTTACCCTTGGTCTTCGTGTGTTGCCTTTCTTCCTTTGGCCTGACCCAATGATCGACCTATTGTGTTTGCTTTCCGTGGGTCCAGCTGGCCAGCGATCTGCCATTCAGGACCCAGACTTCTGAGGCCTCATGCATGGCGACCTAAAAAAGAAATCAACATACAGTCCATAATTCCTCAACACAACTTCCTAACCATCTCACCTCTAAGATACCTCAGTTGATCCAACAACGCAGAGCACACCAATATTCCAGTGTACTGTCTTAGTATCCAGGGCCGTCAGAACTCAGTGAGTATTTGGAGAGCACGCAGGCTGGATGCTGTCCCTGATATACAAACAAGCCACAGCGTCATGTGTTGCCGCTTTGGATGAGTTTATCTCTCTGCTCACGTTCAACTACGTCAGCATTTCGGTTTCAGATACTCCTCAGCAGATGTAGCTTTACAGCAGCTCCAACAGCGCCTGGCACCTCCATGCAGGGCTGAGAACGTGCATTTAGACTGCAGCGAAACACTGATGTGGTGTCAGCCAGACACTTCACAGAATGCAAACTGCCAACCGGGCTGGCGAGGTGGCCTTTTGGAGTTTAATGGTAATCCCGAATGAAAGCAAAGCAGGCATCATCTGACTTTTTCTGAGAGTGTACGGGCTGGAGGTGAGACTTCAGTCTGTAGAAAAAGGGGCTGTTCCTGCCTGTAGCATACAGACCTTTGAACTGACATTAGAGACAGGCTTTCCTCATATCATCTGAGACAGGCCATCCTAGTAGTGTTTAAGACAGGCTGTCCTACTGGTGTTTGAGACAGGTTGTCCTACTGGTGTTTGAGACAGGCTGTCCTACTGGTGTTTGAGACAGACCCCCTTGTTGGAGTCATCTGAGACAGACTCTAGTTGGGCCCTAAAACGGACGTGGAGCTCAAGTACAGAACCCAACTTGTACATACCATGGGCTCAGTGCTTTCCTCATTTTGAAAAGGGAAAAACTGATCTGCATTCAGTCTTTGTAACATACTGGGAGGCAGCATGATAATAGGTTTAACTGCACAATAAGTCCTATTTTTGCCTGAAGTGAAAGGTACATATTGATTGGAGATAGCCATTACAAATGCAATGCACAGTATGCATGAGACCAGTCCCTCTGGAAATAAAGCCCCCCTCCCCGCTTAGATGTGTAACTCACCACTCTTTGTCGCATGGCTTTTCCAGATCTGCAGGAACTGACACTGTGCATATTGCCTTCCCATCAGCTCTATGCCAGTCAATTTACTGATGCTTAATCCAGTGACTAAGAAGAAGGTAACAAACCTCCAGCAGTGAATCTGTTGTAACAAAATGACCATGCAAGTGGCTTTTCAGAACACTGGTTATATGTAAATAGCAGCCCACGCTGCTGAAGAAAAATGTTGTAGCATCTACCTGACAGGTAAAAGTAAGAATTAGAGCCCTTTGGGGCACCGCCCACAGAGCTCTTGTTACCTGTGCTCAACTCATGAACTCAGTGCTCAACTGTTTTCCAAAGAAATGCCATCGAGGAAGATTCTGACAGAGTGACAGCACAGGGTCACACGTGCAGCAATGACACAGCACAGAAAAGGACACTATGAAAAGTAGCCACGAACAGATGAGGAGTGTCCTCTCTCATGAATATTCAACACCTTCTTCAGTTGTTCTAACAACAGCCTGGGCTAAAAATAATCATTCAGATTCTATTTTGGCTTTACTAAACTTGTCCTGCCACTATTGGCTAACACAGGCTTCTGCGACAGCTCTTCTGTCTCATACACACACACACACACACACACACACACACACACACACACAGCCCTGTGAGACACATGCGCACAAGACCACTGTATCCATGACAATGGTGACTGACAGTTAAACACCATCAATCACCTCCAACCTGCACCTCATCCTATCAAATTACTTCAGAAAACCCACAGAGTGACTCACAACAATCACGGCATAACAGCATAATTCCAGCGCTGCAAGCAACTTTGCACTTTAAGTACAAATAATTATTACTCTAAATCTGAATTTAAATCTTAACTCTGAACTGAAAAGCATGAATAAGTTTTATGCCCTTCTGCATTTCTTGTAGGTGTGAAGCTTTGAAATGAAAACCAGAGCAGTTTGTGAATAGTACTCATCACAGTGGTGTGAAGGAGCCCTGGTATGGGAATGCTGACTGGCTCCATTTTTTGATTGACATGTCTATAATTCCTGTTTTTTGTCAAGGCAGGAAGTGCTGTGAAGGGTGGGGAGGGGTTTGACAGACCTGTAACCCTTGATGGGTTTTTGAGGTCTTTTATGAATGCAAATATATTACACTGAAACACCAAGTTGTACAAGTGCTCCCTACCTAAACGATCCAGTTAATTTTCTAAACGACACAAGCCCGTTACTTGCACAACAGGTCACCCGTCTTTAATATCCTCTGTGGAGCAAACCTCTGTGTCAAAGCCCAGTGCTGGGAGAACACTATTGTGCATATGACACATGCAAGCAACGGGAGAGACTCAGGACTGTGAACTGGTGGTTACGATATTACCCACCCCCAAGAGGTTCCATCAATGACTGTCGGACAGGTACCCAGCACAAACCCCAACAACCCTGGATAAAATCTACCTGTAAAACAAGCATAAGACTGCACACTTTGTGTTGTAACTTGAAGCTCGCTCAGGGCCCATCCTTGTCTGCTTCTTGGCAATTTAGATTAGAATCACCTGAGGTGTGATATGTGAGATGTGCACTGCTCAGCCTTGTACTGGTGGATTAATGGAAAGGTCTGTGCAGCCATATTTGTACTGAAATATTACATTATTATAAAGTTACGCCTGGGTTGCACGCTTGCAGCCTGGTGGCAACACATTGTATTTCAAGGGTTCTACACAAGGAAATAGGAGGTCTTTAGAGGCAGAACAGAGAAACTGGTGGTTTACGTTTGTGACACCACCCACGTACACAGCAGAGGCACCTGCACGTTAATCCCAGTTTCAAATAATAATGGCATCGGTGTACACGTGCAGAGGAGCACACCCGCAGAGCGTAATGGGACAGAATGGTGCGGATGAAACCGGCAGCACAGGCAGGCGCGGGTGTCTGCATCTGACAGGCAGCAGAAAGCGCCGACTGGATTCTGGTACGGGTGTTCAAAGCCAGACGGACCGGTGCCCAGAGGAGCAAGATGGGAATAGAGCCAATGTACACGCCTGCACACACACACACACACACACACAGCATCCCTGCTCCAGCTCCCCAAGCTCTTCTACACATGAAGGGAAAACCTGTCAAGGCCAGAACCCAACACAGAGAAGAGGAAAACAACATATCACACTCAGTTCCATTTACACTTTCACTGGAAGGCAACTTTGCATAATTTTGTACAGAATAGTAATACTGTTTCCTTCTAGGGGATCAGCAGGATAGAGAATATGCTGATCACGGGACCAAGCTCTCGTGTAGTATAACGCCTGCTAGCTGTACCGTGATGGCAGCAGGCCTGACAGCCCTAACCTCTCCCACATGCATACATGCATAACGGACACGAGAGGAGAGGGCCTGTCAGGTGAAGTAACACACAGCAGGAGCATGCTACCCTGGGCCCTAAAGGAAGTGAACATCGATCCATGTTTGCTGTCACTTTGCAATTAATACTGAAAGTCTCAGAGACGCCCTACTGATTACATACTAGATTTGCCATGATCTTAGTTGCATTTTCAACTCTGTGAATTTTTTATGGTAGTCTCAATTATGTTACAGAGTGGACAGTGTATATGCTACAAAACAAGTTAGACAATACAGTACTGAATTTTTATCAGCATGCTCTGACCTTTCACCAAATGGATGGTAACAACATTTAAAGATGATCAAACAGGCCTCTGTGATACAGCAGGTAAATATCAGAGGTCTGTCATAGGCTGCTCTGACGGGGCTTTGCACATGTAACTGAAGCGAACTAGGCACGCCGCCGATGTTACATGTTGTTGCTAATTAGCGATTCGAGCCTCGACGTGATAGTAGCATCGACAATACCTCAGCGAAGGTGCAACATCTATAAATAACCAACTTTAACGGCAAGGAAGAGGAACAAATCTGATTACCATGTTTCAATCATTCACGCCATTTCCTGCCAGTCTCTGTCTCACACAGCAGATAATATGTCAGTAAGCAGGTTTTACACAGACGTAGCCTAACTGGTCTTTATGGAGTGTTTAAAACCCACAGGGAGCAACATCATATTCAAAAATAATCAGAAAAGCAGGAATAATACTATAATGTCAGGGGGGGGGGAAACACACTTTTGAATTAGGTTTTGTGTTTTTGTGTGCATTTCTCTATAATGTCAAAATCTACAGTCGAGATGCTGGATGCTAATTAGACCAGTATCAGCCTACAGACCCCACAGGAAGGCAAACGTTCCTGTCTGTATGACCTGCAGGAAGCCAAGGGGGACGTGCTGTGTTCTCAAACACTCCTCAGTTTTATATATTTTCATGCTATGTGTCCCCTAGTAGGAACCAATAAACAATTGCAGGAGTAGGGAACCGAGGACAGAAAACATGTTCCCACAGTCAGATGAGCTTGGGAAGACAAGAAAAGAAAAAAAGCGTAAGGTGAACATACTGTACAGAAAACGATGCCAAGCTATTGTTTTTAAAACTGACTTGATTACTGAAAGGCTGGGATCTTCCTTCTCCGGATCCACTGTTTGTCCTGTTCTTATGTGACTGTAAGGATGTCATCAGCAGAGAAAGCACGTAAACACACTGCTACCAGGGCGACGGGAGCAGAAGTGCATAACAGCAAGAGCGACCCGTGGCAGGACAGCGCAGACCTCAGGGATGTGTGGGTGAACATATCTCTGGAACAGGGGTGCTTAGCTGGTCACAGAGGATGACCTCACCTCTTAGGTACTTTCTGCAGGTGATTACAGGACTTGTTTAGGTTTCACCTTTGGGAGGGGAGGGTGACTTTTAAGTAAAGTACCCTGGCAGGCCTGTTCTTGACCTCTCAGGAGGTCATAACGTTCACACGCAGAGTAAAAGGCTCTTGCTCTTCATCACAATCAGTCTTCAATGTGGCAAAACAGACACCTTGTACCAGCTCACACCTTGAAATTAACCACTGTTCTAATGCCTGGAGACAAGAAGCGCACATGAAAGCGGGAAGGCATGTTAGAGTGTGGCTCCATCCTGTGCTGGGGAGGGCCTTAATGAGCTTACATAGCTTTGTGGGTGGTGGGGGGGGGCTGCTGGTGAAGGGATTATTGATGTCAAAGTGCCGTAACTCAGCAGTCGCCCCCCTCGAGCTGCAGGGGGGAGACCTGGGTGCCGAGGAGACGCTCAGTTCAGCCCACAGCCTGTCACATGCACTGACACCGCAGGGATTCAGGTTACCTGTAAACAGGTGTATAACACCTGGTGGGGCGTGTGTAGGCTGGGTCCTGCTCAAAACACCTCACCAAAAAGGTAATGATTATTTTCTTATCATTATCCCACTTAGAGTGTTGAGAAAACCAAAACATATATTTTTTTTTTCTGAGAATAAACGAATCTCCTATAGCGACTGAAAAGTTGGCTACTTTAATTAGTGAAACACCATTCAAACTTCAGCAGAATCATCCATCCAACCATTATCTTAACCGCTTATTCCTGGTGAGGGTTGCGGGGAAACCTGGAGCCCATCCCAGAGCACATAGGGCGCAGG
>JABJVR010000031.1:1206375-1285531 GCA_025773905.1 Chitala chitala
GACCACTGGAATTCCGAATTTACCGATAAGTAAGCATCACTGAATTTCATAAAATATCAGGCAAACCCTACGTTATACAGAAAAAACGAATATCATTTTCGAAATCAGAAGGTTAAAATCATTTAGACAAACTTGTTTTTTGCAAGACATCAAAAATCATGCATACCTGTGAATCTAACTAAACTGATGTTACCTGGTTTACTAATACAAAAGACTGAATCAGCATTTATGGCTGAGTGGCCCCACCCTCCACATTCAAGGTCTTTGGAATTATTCCACTAATTAGCACATTATCATCTGCTCTGTGTCATTTTACCCTTATTAGGGCTTATATATAATTGAACTAAATCTGACTAAGCATGTTGCTCAAGGATATAACCCTTCTTTGGCCTTGGAACTACAACCTTTTGGTCACAATCTCAGTTTCTTAACAATGACACAACAGTGCAGCTGGATCAACACAGCGCTCTCTGATGTTTAGGAATTAAAAAAACCAGTAAAACCTTCCTTTCCTGAAAGTAACACTCAGTTTTAATATGTGGCACAGTAGCTATGTCAGAATTTTATGAAAGAGTTTAAATACTGGAATATTTTGATATTGCTCACTCACTGAGACATTAGTACTCCACTGTAGGACTGTTGCTCACAGTTGATAGGTCCGTACTTCAACTCGCATCAAGTTCAAATCACACTGAAACAAAGTCATGCCTCCTCACCATTCACAAATAAAGAGCACTGGCACATTGGCTTAGCAGCACAATCAGCCATGTGGTGTCACATCATTATCTTGCTGAGGGTCCTTAACCAGGAAAGAAAGTGTTATATACAATTCAGAGGATAGGTCATGTATGAGAACGGCACTGACCCGGTGAGCGGCCCATAGGCGTGATTCCGGAGATCACGATAGGTTCTCCAGTGGGGCATGTCGGTGCGGACCGGATATCGTCCCTCCTGTCTGAGCACCTGCTCAATCATATTGGCGCTGGCCACATTGACAATGACCATGGGTCCGTACTTTGACTTCCACAGTGGGCCATAGATCTTACTGTGTTCAATCTGGGATGAATGCAGATTTTAAGTTAATAGTTAATTTAAACTTTGCTGATGAAAGCTTTTACAGACACACCAGATAAAATTTAATTCCACTATCACATCACTGTGTAATATGTCTAATGTTCCATGTGGGGTTGAATGGTGGCTCAAATCTGCCTCATTGTGCACGTGGGGAGTTTGCATGTCCTACTCCTTGCATGTGTGGGTTCCACCAAATGATCCAGTGCTCTGGTTTCCACACATATTCCAAACACAAGCTGCTTAGGTGATGAATTGGCCAGCCTAAATTTCCTAATGGTGTGCGAGCGTGCGAGTGTGTGTTCGTGTGCCCTATGACCAGGCTTTGTGCCCTAGGCTTCCTTGGACAGACTTCAGACAATGTTGCAGACAAATACCAGTTGGAAAATCAAAATAATGTTTTATGTTAAATGTTTCCCTGTTTGAACAGTTAATTTTGACTCATCCAATTCACAAATACCACATTATGGTGTCTTCAAGGAAATGCATATTTTTAAAAGTGGTTCAATGCCACCAGTATATCATTTTGTAGAATGCATATATCTTTAAAAATAAAGATGATCAAACTATTCTTCAGGAAGAGACACTGAGGCATAATGACAAAACTAGTTAACTAGACCTTTTCAGGGCTGCAGGTGGCCTGGAGCCTATCCTAGTAAATCAGACAGAATACCTCCTGGACAACGCATGCACACACCATGGCAACTTGGGTTTTGAGTTCCTCCTAACTAGGATGTCTTTGGCAACACCGAGGACACTGACACATGCTCAGGGAAGAACATACAAAGTCCATACACGTAATACCAAGAGCCGAATTTTATCCCTTGACCCTGGAGGTGTGGCGCAACAATGAAACGGCCACTGAATTTCTGTGAGATCCACGGTATATCACCAAAATTAAACACAAAGAATGTTTTGCTTCATTCTAAACAGCATATATATTTTGAGTACCTTGATTGATGACAGCATACTTACAGGCTGAATACGATTTTACTGTAAATGCGTTTAAATAAACATTATTAAATACATCCCTGTTTTCCATCAGCTTCGCGCAAATTCACGTAACGTTACTTCCTCAATTCGTTTCCAAACCACATGACAAACACTAGTATGATCTGAGATATTCACATGGACATTATGTGATTTCTGGAGTTTGCAATAAGTTGTGTTTTAATTATTTTTTTACTTAGTCCAACACTGTTATATAAAAATTGTACGTTAAGAACTGAAAGGCAATTTAAACTCCGTATCATTTACCAAACGGTTAATTATATGTGCGTTGAATCCAAGTGCGCTACTTTGTACAGTTGCGGGAAAGTATCAGAGCTACATGTCCGCATTCTAGAACTCACTGTAGCCACAAAGATCAATGTCGATGCAGCTCTTGGTAAACACAGTTTCCCGTACTATAAAACACCGGTGTGTATTTGTGAAGCAGATGGACATAAACAGACATAGTGACGCACTTGGATAACTTTTAGGTACCCATGTCCCATAATCAGCGCACTTCGTTCCAGTACAGTATTTTATCAAGTGGACATCGCTTAACTATGGTTTAATTTATTTTTTTAAATTACTGTCCACATACACCGCATCAACGAAGCAACACACATGCTGCATCATTCATCAGTTATTAATAAATCAGATAAAATAAGACATACTTGCATTTGGTGGGTCTTATTAAAGAATCCTTTACCGAAAAGCCAGTATAAAGACGTCATAAAGCTGGGCCCAGGTAAGTCATCCATTGTTTTTAGCTTGCTTGTGTTCATAGTGGTCGAGGACGAAGATGTACTGCGATTGTCACCATAACGCAACTGGGCTGTCATCTTCATTCCAGTCTTTGCTTCCAACTTGCTGCAAATATAATATCCAGCTCTAAACCGTGATTTGCAAAACATGGCTGTGCACACAGGTCGCAGAATGAAAACTGCCTGGTCGACGAGGAGAATGCACTTTTTTACGGCTTGTTTCGGTCTCAGAAATAACCGATCTCTGATGAACTGTTTGGCTCCCGTTTCCGCCTGGAGATGTCGCCTCTAGTTTAAAGCGGCAGCGGCTGGGCGAGGTGCTTGACAGTCACGTTCTTCCACTATTTATTGTGCGCTTTGAGTAAATGATTAATAGTCGTATATACCTTATTAATAACATATATAATTAAGGCAGAACTGGCCAGAATTTATACGCAACGATACGGTAATAAACATACTGTGTACTTTTTTCCTTGGTCAAACAAAACAGGAAAGAGGAAAACAATCGTAATTAATGTGTGGAAAGTACGTCATGCGTCTACTCAGAAATGCAGTGGATGGCAAAAACCTTTATTCCCAACATTTCACTTCGTGTTCATAGACGCAAGTTCTGTTTGTACTTTTAGCAAACATGAACCATATTTACCAGATTCAAGTGATGCGTTTCATGTTAACATATTTGATCTCCTGCAGTCTCTGAAGTCGCAAAACATACCCGACAAATGGTAAAATGAATTGGAGACCATCTAGTAAATCTTCCACTCAAAGGGGGGGAGGGGGGGGGGGTGAACAATAAATAAAAAATAATAGTACAGAAAGATAAACTTGGATTGTAACAATCTAAATTAGGTCGCTGATGTATTCATTTATATTCAGTCTGTTTCTGTTTTCATTGAATGACAAAACTAGTTGCAGCTCCTTAGCGATGCTTCACTAAAGGTTTACAGTGGTTCATTTGTATAAATGTATTAAGATTAATCTGGTTGGCTCTATCAGTAGTTTAAAACATCACAGCATCACAAATTCAAGTATTTGTTTGAAGTACAAAGCCAAGACGCACAATGCTAAAGACACATTAATGGACATAATCTTAGTAAAAAAAAAAAAAAAAAAAAAAATATTCTTGTAGTGCACTTTTTTTGCATATACAATTTATGATATAGATTATTACTATTAAAGGAAAGCATTCATTATGACATTTGGAAAGTTGGATAACAGCCCTTTGAGAACCTGTTGATCAAAATTCCAGCAACAGGATTAATTGCAACAATTTACCAAAGACAAGGGTCAGTGTCATAAATAATTTGTCTCTTTAATTACATAAACAGTCTAAAGAGATACTTGAAGACAATTTACGGACTTCCTGACCACAACACTTCCAGTTCAACATCATGACATCAACCATATGTTTAAAAATCCTATGGTCAAGAGCTTGAAAGTAAAATCAGTTTCACTTGCATCTTTCAGTCACATAAGGGGGAGAAAGAAAAAAAAAAAAAACCTGAAAATTCCAGGTATCCAGTTCAGCATTGTGGGATTCTACATATGCAACAGCACGTGTTCCAGCTCCTTGATTTTGACCTTTGACCTTAAGGCAATTAGTCCAATGGATCCATTCTCCCTTTCTTCCTCCTCAGCTAGTCTTCATCACTCTCGCTACCAGACTCGCTCAGCTGGAGGTCATTTTCTGTGAAAACAGAGATGGTACTCGTCAAAGCACAAAAATAAAACATATTTACTAACTTTAAATTGACTGGTCATACCACCCCGAGTAAGAGCCCGGTGATCATTCAGACTTAGCATTGCAGTATGCAATCCTTATTCTCCAAAACACTGTCCACAGGGGACAGAACCAACCCCATGCCAGCTTAGCCAATTAAACCCCATGAATACCCCCTCCCACAGACTGTTCCGCCAGGGCTCAACAGGTCACAGAAAGCACTCCATTGTTCACACCGTTGCCTGGGAGACAGCGATTTGAAGGAGACGGGAACACTAGGTTTTGCATTTCACCGGTGAAACTCACTGAGCGTGCTCATGAGGTGGGCGCCGCTGTCGTCGGGGCGGCCATGTGCAGCAGACACGATAGGCATGCCCGAGGGCCCGGGGGGCGGTCGAGCCTCGTCCTCCGAGTCACTGCTGCTGGAGCTCGAGCTGTCCTCGCTGTTCGAAGAGGAGCTCCTGGAGTCGGAGGAGCTGTCCCCGCTGCTCATTTGGTCCAACTCACGGGCCTCTGCCATTAGTGCTGCGTGATGAGAAAAAGACCACTGTCACTACTGGGCAGCATTACTGTGAACCACTTGGCACTGTTTACAAAATGCCTGATTCTGCATAACAGAGATCTTTGTGTTTCTACGTGTGAAACCGAACAGCTATGGCAGGAGTGGGGGGGGTGGACTTAACCAAATAGCTCCAATTCACTACTCCTCAAAATGTGTAAAACTAAGATTTGTAGACATCTTGTTTGGTAAAGTGGTAGCAGTGCGTACTGTTTGATACAACAGACAGCTGGAGCAGGACTTGCCCAGTACCTCTCTCAATGTCATCCATGGGGGAAGCTGGGGACACCTTGTCTTTAGGAGGGGAGGTCCTGGAGCTGACTGGTCCTTTGGTGGTGCTGCTGCTGTTGCCAGCGCTGCTTCCACTCTTCATCTGCTGGCTCAACCGATTCGTCTGCAGCTCAAGTCGAGACTGGATCTTACTACTCCCTTCAGCCCTACACACACACGCACACACACACACACACACACAAAATCATTAAAAGACTCATCTTGGACTTGAAGGCCAAGGGTGACTTCAGGCCATACCATTCACCCACCTGGTCTTCTTCACAGTAATATTGCTGCTAAGCTTCTCCAGGCGATACTCTCCAGTGTCATGGTTCACAATCAAGATGCATTCCTTCATATAAGGCCTTTTGGAACCTTTGAATACAGTCACAGGAGTACTGGACCCCTACAAACAAAGCCACAATTTAATTTTTTCCCCCCCACATATGCACATCATGTAATGTATTCATGTGAATTCTTACCTCTAAGTTTGGCAATGTTATGGTCACCTGTTCCCCCTTTCCAACCTCAAGCTGTCCTTCACATGTAGTGTCAATAGAGGCTGGCTTGAAGTCATCTAGAAAAAACAAATAAAACTGCATTAAAATTAATTAAAGCAATTACTTCAAATCTTCAGAATAGTGGCACTAATGGATTTTT
This sequence comes from Chitala chitala, assembly GCA_025773905.1. Taxonomy (NCBI): domain Eukaryota; kingdom Metazoa; phylum Chordata; class Actinopteri; order Osteoglossiformes; family Notopteridae; genus Chitala; species Chitala chitala. The sequence continues at coordinate 1,212,407 of JABJVR010000031.1, forward strand.
TAAAAAGGCGAAAAAAGCGAGCGATAAAATTCAGTCAAACCTGTAGAGGGAGCTCTATATCAACTCATACATTACAGAAAGACTTGATGGATACGAACTGGTCAGGAAATTTGGTTTTAAAGATAACTGCTTAACTTGTTAGGAGTCTCATCACACCAACTAGTCATCTTGATTAAGACTAACAAAGAATATCGGAAAATAACACTAGATTAAAAATTATCTAAACTTTATGATTATAGTTGTCGTAGCAGATAGAAAAGAGACTAATCCGAAGCTAAACTAAACTTCATTACGCAGAAACAAAAATGTTCGGAAAAATGTAAAAAAAAGACTTACATCGCACTGTGTGGAATGCGCTCTTTGGTTGTCTCTCAAAGGTTTCGCCTAATTTAAGAATATGCTCTTGATTATCAAAACTTGAATACGCTGCTCCATTCATTCTAACAAAAGTTTGCTAACATATGTTACCAACATGTAAGTTTTCGCTTGCGTTCAATACCATCTAAGGCAGTTTAGGCCACCTCACACCTCAACCTTTCCAATGGCTTTTTTTTAGGGCCTGCAATTGGTCTGCTATTTTCTACAACCGCCCATTCTGTTCTTTACTGTCGTCTGATTCGTTGAAAGGTCCGTCAATCAACTTTTTTAATGACTAGGCGGAAGTGCTTTTTACCTAGTCTTTATACCACGTGATATGCATTTGCTGCAATTAAAAAGCGATTTTCTTTCTTTAATGGCAGTGAATGTGGAGTTTTGTGCAGACCCGGTTAAAATCCGTTTTGTCACATGAAACCAGCCGGCACCTTCCAATGGTCAGAACAGTCTACAAGCCTGCAGACTTCTTTGTCGATTGGTTATTCCTTAAGTAATATTGGATGTTTGAAAATGGATAAATGTTTTTTTGAATTTTGAGTTCTCAATTCAGTTGTTACTCTGAAGTCTGTAAGTATTAAAGGCCTGACTTGCACAGTTGATTTCTTTTGACAGAACTAGTATTAGTTCTTAAAATGACACAGGGATTACGTTAGTACAGTCGTATATGCGTGTTGTCGAAAGGGATTTTAATGACAGCGTTATAAAGGGTGGAGGGAGCCGGTGGGATGCGAACCTCTGTCATATATTGCTGTACTAGGGCCCTCATTTAATAAACAGCAAAGTTGTGTTACAAACACTATCAGAACCACCTTTTGCAAACTCTTAAGTGATGTTACTGGCAACTGCAGTAATGTTTTCAGACGACATAATGCTAATAACCATCGTTAACGACGTACAATTATATATTTTGCGTAAACATTCTTTATAAACATATACAGTACTTAAAAAAAAAACATTAATGTATTTAAATACAGTTTGGAAGATATTCAAGTTTTTATTATAATTAAATTTTATTTCAACACTGGTGCTCACGGAGAATCCTTCATGCTACTGTACAAACGACAGAGCAACCTTAGTAATGGAGTATTTTCTGCCGCAGTGGTAATCACCAGTTAATTCAAACAACGTCCTATTGGGACTCCACGGTTAATATTTTGCCTATATCTATTTTAAGAGATGCAATATGCTTCACATTTTCGAAATTTTCAGAGAATTAGTATTTAAATCAGTAACAGTGAAATCAAGTGGGAATTTATTAATCACATAATTCGAAAAGACTGTCAAAATATTCAAATGTCAAATGATCTGATTATACTTTACGTCAGAACAAGAAAACACAAGTGCTACATATAATTACACCTTATTTACCAAATTAATGCAAGTGGGTAATACTTGATCCTAAGACACTAAAGAAAAAGGTTTTCTGGAGCTACCTCATTCTAAATACCCTTTATTGAGGTTATTTTTGACGTTGCATCCAATTTTTTTTTGTCTTCGTGGTGTTATTTCATGAGTCAAAATATGTGTTAAAATGTATATCGACCATGGTGGCGTAGTGGTCAGCACCGTCACCTCGCCTCTCCAGGCCCACAGTTTGAGTCCCGCCTATGGTCTGTGTGTGGAGTTTGCATGTTCTCCCCGTGCTTGGTGGGTTTTCTCCAGGTTCTCTGGTTTCCTCCCATGGTTCAAAGACATGCGGGCTACGTTAATTGGCATTTGCAAATTGCCTGTGGGTTGGCACCCTGCCCAGGGTGCCCCCTGCCCTGTTCCCATTGGGATGGGCTCCAGGCTTCCCATGACCCTGAATTGGATAATGTGGTATAGCAAATGGATGGACGTATAGTCACCATGTGACACGTAATTCCCATAATATTTCAGAAAGAAAAATGTTATATGATGACGTGTTAAGCTTTTAATAAAATTTCTTCATTCTTAGTCTTCACTGCTCTATATTTTTCCATTTCCAAAGCTGTACTGAGACTTGAAATGCTTTCATAATCACTAAAATCAGTTAGGAGAAACAGTCAATTTTTTGGAAACTGTATAGTGACTGCAGTTTTAAAACAGTAAATACAGATTGTATTTTCCTTGAATGCAACTGTTAAAATGTAATTGATGAGGTGGCTTTTAAATTTGTGATTTTTCTATTTCTCAAGAAGAATGGATAAAATGAGTGAGGAAAATGCAATATTTTATCATAGTACTACAAGCACATTTACCAGCAGTGGAAAAATAAAACATATTCTTCAGTCAAATCAGACAAAGTGTATGTTCTCAAAGTTGGTCATTTACAACACCCCTGCTTAGCCATAAGAAGCTTGGTGACAAGGGTGATAACATCTGGGTGCACCAGTGCCTCCAGCAGGTCATTGGTGGAGATGGCCCTGAACTCAGGTGTATCACTATGTTTTTCTGTGCCCCTGTCCATGCTTCGAAACCCCTCTTCCAACTCTTCATCCGCATGCTCCTGGACAACAGGAACAAGGTGAGGTCCATAAGGAATGTTGAAATTGTGACCCATATGCTGTTCTGTCATGCTTGAGGGAGCTGTGCTCTGTTTGGGCTGACCCCGGGCGTCCCGCTTCATTGGCTGGGCGAAGCAGTCTGTCTGAGCCAGTGAGGTGTCCCTCTTCTGTTCCTTCCATCTCTCGACACAAGCCTGCACAGCCAGGCTTAAATGCTGCAGGTTATCTTCATGGGAGGGGACCTCAACCTATAAAGTGGTAATAGCTACAGCACCTGAAGAACCACAATATAAAGGCTACACAGCTTGCCGTCAGTCTTCCAGCACACACAATTGCAAAGGAACGTACCTCGGTGGGGTTGAGCCATTGGTCCCTATTGTCACAGCTGGGCAGACTCTTCAGGGCACAGACGATGCTTCGGGTGACAGCTTCCCCTACTCGAGCTTCATCGTCCACGTCCTGTGACAAACAGGAAATTATCAACACCAAAACGTGAAGATGGTGGCAAAACCTCTATCAGCCACTCAAACCCTAAGTTCACTTTCATCATCCAAAATTATAGCTGACAATTCCGCAGAAAGTCCGATGATGCAAATCTGTAGAAACTGTAGAAGCCTACAGGGAATTTTATCTTCGCTAAGACGTGTGTATCAGGTAAGCTTTAGAAAATCGCAAGCTGAATCATAGTGTTTTATTAGTAATAAAGTCAGTGCAGGACAGACTCTCTGTGTTTGTGCATATAAATCGTTGTGACCGGGTACCTTGTGTGTGGAGCCCCTGTGTCACTGTAATCCTGTTTATCATCACACACGACTCTGTTTTCCAGCAACGGATTTTACAGCTGCCAACTATACTCGAATCGAGGTAGTGTATAAAGATGTGATGCTAGCACATTTGCATATCCCTAGAGGGGGCGTGTACCATCTCAATCCAGGAGTTGATGCTGACTGTTACAGGGTCAGCAGACTCCACATAGTGCCACCAGTGTCTAGGGACGAACAACACCTGGGGAAAAGTAACAAACAGGTGTAACAAACAAAATGTAGTGCACCCCAATCACAACTCGCACCAACCAGGATGCTGCCATTTGGGAGAATGACACTTTGTTCAATACAGTGATAAAGTCAATAATTACAATATAAACATGTTCAACAGAGTCACATTTCCTGTTTTGTACATTATACAGTATGTGGTCCATTCATTCAGAAATGGATTTACGGTAATTTGTTGCGTCGCCGTTAGGTGGCAGTGTAAACATTCCCTAGCAATATGTCACCAAAACTGCATTTCTTCCTTCAACAACATTCAATATTTAATTTTACCATTTAATTTTGCTTGGCTGTAATGATTGTATAGTCGAGCTGTAGAAAATAAATTAATATAGTATTTTGTGGATGAGTTGATTTCTCATCAATGAAAACAAAAAACTAATGTAAATTAGGCATTGTAATACTTTTGATTGATGACTGTAGTTTGAAATATTTGTTACACTTGTCAATGTATATTTCTTTCTTATTCAAAAACCAGACAGTTAATTGTTTTTATATTCATTTTAAAATACAATTGAATAAAATAAAATTTGCTCTGTAATTGCCTTGCTATCCTGACATGCATGAGATGCCCGATATAAAAAGTTTGTAATATAAAACAGTACAAACAACAAGCAAAACACTTCATGAACAATAACATCGACCCTGCAATGAAAAGCAGACATAAAAAGAAGAGCTGGCTCTTACGCTAACCGTTAGTGTATATAAATGTTATGGCCATCCTACCTCCTGATTTGATGATTACTACCTTTTTAATATGTCGAATCTTATTTGTCACTGAAGATTACAAAAAATAAATAAATAAAAAATACTACCTACAAAGGTATCATAATGCATTCATCGAATTTCACTACTGTCAGAGATGTTAAACTCTATGGGTCTCTACTTGGGGTCAGGAAATTACTGGTGCTGCAAGAGTTGTAAAGTCATTTGCATGCAAAGAAACTACAAGCGCATCCCGGGATTATCACAGCACACGACGGGGCAAACTGTGACAATGTGGTTCAGGGGAGCAGGTTCAATGTCAACGCTGGGGGAGACACACTACTTATGGTGCCTAATCCATTACATAATTTATGTTCCTCCCCTACAGATATTGGAGGGACATATCAAACCTTACATTAGCCTGCAGATTTGCTGTAAAACTCACATTTTATGGGTCACATTTTCATATTTTATGGCTGGTTAAGGTAACCTCATGTCCTGTTCCCTGCAATTCACTACTGGCAGCTGGTAATATAAGGGTTAAAGATCTGGACTTCTAACCTGTGAATAACCATTCCGTGCCCCAGAATCTGGCATAGTCATTCAACCTTGGAAGTAGAGCAACCTGAACCCAATTTGCTCCACTTAAACATTCAATTAAATAAACAGGTCACACTGAATAAGTGTTTACTATGTAAACGACAGCAAACAAACAATGATCCACTGACACAAAAACTCCTCCAACTCCATGTTAGAAGTAAAAAATACAGCACTTTCCCAGGTCAAGCAGCGAACTTCTCTTTCACACATGCCTAAGACACAGGCATCTCTCACGTTTGTTTATAATGAGACACCTTGTAAAGGACAAACTGACTCAATAGGTTGCAACGGGCTTCCTACCTGCAGGCTGGCTGAGCTTTCTAACAGTGTCTCACTTGTAATAAGAAACCCCTGATAGACATGAAGCCAAATAAGGGAAATGCAATAGTAAGTAAGTGTGTGGAACAGGTTCCTCAAAACGGTGGCAGCAAGCCAGGCTGAAGGACCTGCTTGTCTAATGAGGAGGACACGCCGAACGTGTGCCAATAGAGGTCTGTCAGAGTAATCCAATTACGGTCACCGGAGATCGGTGCCCACGCTGATGCCCCTGCTTAGAGAACACTCATTTCTGTCTGAGCCTGGCCCCGCAGTGCAAACTCAGGCAGAGACTTTGTGCACGCCCCCCTTCCCCCCACCCTTTTGACAATGCCCCGAAGGCGCTAGCTTCCTATGCCTCATCTTGCAGACCGCCCGTGGCTGCTGTCTCGCCAGCACTCTGTGCCCCAAGAGCAGGGAGGAAGGCTGGTGAGGAAGGGGTGAATCACAAACCCATTAGCTTGTACACACAGTCTGTCAGCATCACCCATTACACCCAGACACTGCAGCCCATTACCTGGGCTGCTGCTTAAATATGGACTACCATACTCCACTCAGTGTGCGCATAACCGCACTGCTGTGTTAAGCGTGCCTTAGTTCTCAGCCTGACTGTTGTTTACAGTACTACTTATTTTACTGTTTACAGGAATATGCTATTTATTTTTGGGCATGAGGAGGCAAATACAGAACAGGGGATGAACTCAGAATCACTGTGGATAAATTACTCAAAGCTATGCTTTCAGGGTATTACTTGTGCTTAAAGAAAATCCACAGCTAACCGAGAACGATAACAAAGTCCGCTTTTCAGCCGTGCGCCCTTAAACCTTGTCTGTCGTGTATCTAATATTGTAAGCTATTCTCAGCAAAGTTATGCATTATTGAATAAGCCTGATTTTTAACTGGAGTGGAATATTTATAGCAATATGTAGAAGACATATTAGTTTTATGGAGCCATTCTACAAAAATGCCTAGACTAAACATAAGCACATTTCACTCTTTACCAAAAGCATTCTAATTTTCCTAAAAGAAGGATTGTGACACAATCAGAGGGGAAAAGTACCTCTGTAGCCCGTCAGGATCGGATGAGCAGAAAGACACATTTATATTCAGGACGGTATGTTCACCTCCCCAGGCTGCAATGTCACAACGTGGGCTTTCGTGCGAGCAAAAGCAGGGAACCGCTGGAGGTCTGGGTGCTTGACGTCCACCTGGCTGAAGACACTGGACTCTTCATACGGGATGCGGGTGGGGTACAGGCAGCGGATGTCTTCAGGGGGAAAGAGGTGCCATTTTTTCCTGCAAGAATAGTACAGAGAACCCTGAGACCACATCTTTAAAGCACTTTTGTAATCTTGGATTTTCAAATGTTGTGTAGAACTTCTCCTACTGGAAAACTTTGAAATTTAAATACTGGCTTTTTTTCTTACAGTTACAGCCGCTAAAATTAAGATAACCTTCAACTGTCAGAATCAAGCCCCTTTATGGAAATTACATTAAAGCTGCCATCTTTCATGTGTTAATCTTCGGCAGAAGTAAGTGTGGTGAAAATGACACTACGTGACAAGACGTTTAGATTGATGGAAAACATTATAAAAAGGTCAAAAGAACAGCCTTGCCACGTCCCAATGCAAATGCGATGCTGTGCACAACACTCAACACAACAACGGGCCCCGCCCCCCTCGCCCCGAGAAACAATGACCGCATGCGAAAAGAAATGACAAGCAGTTTAAAACAAAACAAGGAGCACTGATGGTGAAAGTGACGCCGAGCAGAGATAAAAAGCGCTCTATATCTGTCAGGGTTTTGTGTAATCTGTATTCTACCAGGGGAACGTTTTCTCCCCTGTTCAGCTGAGCTTCATCTCATATCTCCCACTCTTTCGGTCCAACGAATCTGTTGGGTCATGGCGCCGAGTCCGGCAGAAATTGCTTTCTTCTTCAGAGGGATGAGAATGGATCGTTTTCACCACCATCTGAGAACCCCTGGAAGAGGGCGCTCCGTCACGCTCGTGGAACGGCCTCTGGTCCGGGACTCGGCACGGCACAGAGACCAGACGTCACGAGCGTCACCGAAAAAGTCTTCCTTTTATCTCAGGCAATTCCTTCACCCTCAACACAAATTCCAGCAATTTGTTTCATTGATCTGCAGGGGCTTATCGTCTCTAGTGGGGAAAAACATGTACTGGTCTTCATTCAAGAATAAGAACCGTGTCACTGTCTATACTATTACCTGCCTTGTACCTGTAAAACCAGGTTGCATCCATAGGTGTCAAGATGACAAGGAGTGTTGGCTCCGTCTGTGCCGACCCATAAAGTACTCTCTTGACCATTTCGCCCCGAGTAGCCAAAGTCCGACCACACCACGTCCTGTTGGAACCAGCAAGTCCAGTTAAAAGTACAGGTATTGCCAACTGTGAGCATCATGTAATGGGAGCTGAAACTGTCATTCCCTCTGATGTACTCTGCTTTCAGACTGAAGTACACCAACGTCTGCTTAGTATTTCAGCACTAATGTAACACCTGTGTTTGAAGTAAACCATTAACCCGTTTCGACGTGTTGCGCGGTACGCTTATTACTTTATGCATAATTTATTGCCCACGTTAAACTGGACTACTTCATCATTAAGTGTCAAAAAATATATTGTCTTAAATCAGAAATAGTACATAGCACCCTGGACAAAATCATTACTATATCCAGACACCAGAATATGATAAATAGCATCCTTGGCCTTCACCAACTTTAAATGACATAATTCATCATTTATAAAAGTCCACTATGTGCACTGTTCAAACCCCTGTTTTCAAAAGAGCTGTCAAAACAAAGGCAAAATAATTTATTTTCATTCTGCAGAAATGAAAGGAACATCTAGGAGACGGCAAAAATTCACTGGCTTTACGGATATATTCATTCCCAGCACTGCTGCTGTAAGGAGAAATTCAACAGCTATGCAAATGGGCTGCTTCAGAAAAAAGGGCTTGGAGCAGGCTTTCAAGTCACGATCAAAGAGAAAGACACCTGGACAAATTCAATTTGAAGCATGAAATTAATAATTTTGTCAATGAAATAAAAGGGTGTTATTTGGGGGAAAAACGAACACTGAAAGATGTCAACATCTGTCAAAGATTGGCAAGATAACACAGTGCCTTGTTACGGCTGTCTCTATGGCAAACGGATAGAGAGGATGCACCAAATGAAACCTCTAAGTTCTTAGGAACCTTGTGCTTCCTCACTGACATTTATTCAGCTAATTAAAAAGCAGAACAAAACATAAGGCAAAATAAAAACATGTAAAAAAAACTTCACAGATTTATGTGTTGATAGCCATGTGTGGGTAGCCATGTAAACCTGCAAGTGAAGTTAATGAAATCAAGGAGAGAGGTGATAAGGGTCTGAGAGCTTTGGACTTCCCAGGGTTCATATTTTCTAAGCAGACTCCAGCAGAAGATGACAGAGCAATGACTTGTAGCTGTCACACAACAGCAGCCTGTTATAGGATACACACTCACCGTTATGGCTCATTAGTTGCCGAATAAAATTTTATTGTAGTATTAGTCATTATAATCACATACGAATAATGTGAAAAGCACAATATACCTTCAATAAGTGGAACTTTTGAAATAACATTGATCCTTGTGTGATCTTGACATTATTTCCACATTTCATATGAAACAAGAGGCCAACAAAGTTAAAAACAGAAAGATGAACTTTATAAGCAGATCATCTATAAACCCAATGTCACATCTGAATGTGGAAAATGCCAAGAACTTTGCCACTGGGTGGCATATGAAAGGGACTAGGCTCTGGTACCTTGAACACTGATGCTTTATCTTGGAACAGAACCGCAATGTACTTGTAGTCAGCGTAGGCCCAGTACTCTGCGAGGGGGTAGGCACAGAAGGGACCAGGAGTGGGCCTTTCATCGGTGACCCAGGAAAAAAACTCCCTCATCGTGGCCTCCGTGTAGGAACACTGAGTTTCAAACAATGGAGCTTTAGAAAAAGAAAAAAAGTGGCATAATGACACAGGACAGCCGCTTAAAAAGTTCATCATTCCAAGTTAAGAGTTATGATGCAAGCCTGGTGGCTCAATGGGAAGAACTTTAGGCTGGGATGTAGAAGACTCCCAGTTCGACTCCCAGCCCAGCTGCCACGTGTGTCCTTGAAAAAGACACTAAAAAGCTAGTTTCCCGGGCACCACATGTGGCTGCCCACTGCTCCCCCCATGGCAGAGGTCTGCAGCTCACAGCTCTGGAGCCACATGTGGCTCTTCCACCCCTCTGCAGTAGCATTCCCTGTAATGGGACAGAGGCCAAAAAAAAGCTCTTTTGACAGTGAAGATCGCAGAATCCCTGGAGATGGGTTAAATGTAGAGAACCAATATCGATGTAACATGTATGTGAAATGTCAAAAGCCGCTTTGAATAAAAGCATCTTCTAAATGAATAAATGTAAAGGCACAAACTTGGATTTTGTTGGCGACTCCACAGTATATTTGTAAAATTGTATTAACTGATAATTACATTTCACATGGTTTTCTACAAACAACTCAGAAGAACGATGCACTGTAGAGCAGAGTTACACTCTGCAACACACCGTATGAACATAGCTCACTGTACTATTCTGGAAACAGGGACTGATGATGATCATCATAGTTTAAAAAGTCGATTTGTTCATTTTTCCTCCTTTACAGTAGCTTATTACCATTTTTCAAACTCAAGAGACCTACTTACATTTTTCCTCTTTTCTTTTTCCCATTCGAAACCTGACTGCCCTCTCCCCCAGAACACACGCTAAGTGCTCCACAGTCCACATGAGAGCTGGCCAGTCACGGGTCATGTTCCGGAAGACGGCAGGCTGCTGTAGCAATTCCACAATCTCTCGTGCCTCATCTGGGCGGAACGGCTTAGCATCCATCCCTGCCAAGCACGCGGGTAGTGGTATGTGAGAGGACATTCATACACAGACTGCTGAATTTCCCTTAGTAACAGACTGATTTGCTCATTTATAAAACAGCAGATGACGGCCATGGCGTACAACAGATGTCTCTGAAATTCATTGTGCACGAAGCATGAATTATGCAAACTGATCAGATCAGAATTAATGCCACTGATTATAACATTAATGTGTTTGTTACTTTCGAGATAGTGATATACCAAAGGCTCTATGCTTCAACAGACAGTACAAGCATAAGGATATCTTACAAATGAAGCAATTATCCCGGTTCTTCCAACTGTGTGAATATGAAAACATTGCGTTTTTTAGTTTACGTAAGACGTAATTCATATGTTAACATACAATCACTCATGTGATTTTGGTAGAAATACCCGTTATGTCCATATAGCACCAAAACACGTCACGTAACATTTAATTTAGTATACAGTGTATTTAAAATAATGTTAAATATTACACATTTAACAACTGCAAACAATTTAATTGAGAAACCACGTGTGCACATGATTTAACCAAAAGCAAAAAACTAATTCGGGCTATTTACAGTAGCCGAGAAGTGCTGAAACGTTGCAAGAGCTTCAATTCCACATGGAAACTTGTGTGTTAACACACTGGTGTCGCGGATGAAATACGTCATGGTCATATGAAAGGAATCTCGTTCATTTACATTTCGGGATTTTGAAACGAAGAGCAGAACATTACTTATTGATGCTGTTAATCCTTTAATGTACTTCAACTGAACTTAATTAATCGGAAGCCAAATACAAAGCAAGTTTTTAAATATAGATACCCGATGTGAAAAAGCAGCCATTTTGGCTCCTAGTGTCCGTTATGTAAGCAGTATCGTAAACCAAAATGGAGAAGACACGACTGCATTTGTGCGTACGGTTTCCACTTAGTACTAGTCACTGAGTTCAATACTTATTGGCTTTTAAAGAAACCGTTTAAATCTAATTAAGGTGATATAACTTCGGGGCATGTTTTTCTTTAGATTCCAGCTATTGATTGTCCTGTCAAGGATAAAAGTAGATTTCTGACTGATACATTCCGAATAAGGAGAACCATTAAAAACTACGAAGCATAGAGTGCGACAGTTATGGTTTTGATTTTCACTTGGTGGTTTTAACTTTGAAATATATTGTTACAGCTTTTAAAATTTTTAGAGTTTACTTTATGTAGTTGCGGTTATGGTAGACAGTTTAATGGCAACTGCAGTTTTGCCTTATTGCCGATGTACAATGTAGACTTATTTTCAGTGCAAATAACGGATACGACGTTTGTTATCCTAGTGATTTAATGCTCATTTGACATAGAGTACTTTTATCCTGTATCTGAGGTATATTCACTTTTTTCATTCCACTCTGTATGACGTAAATGAACTATAAATGTCATTCTGTCAGATATATGTATTTTAATTTAAAATTTCTTTTTGTTTTCATTTCAGGTTATTTGCATCTTGTATTGGTAGTACTCCTGCTTTGTGTTCAGTTTAACCAATATAGTCATTCGGAATGTATTTTAATTTCATTACAATACATTTTATGGAGGCATCACTGACATACCAGGATTTTGTGTGTGTGTGTGTGTGTGTGTGTGTGAGAGAGAGAGTGTGTAAGTAAAATGTGCACATACTCATATTAAAGAGACTGTGGCATTTCTTTTTGAAGACATTACAGTACCAGAGACCTTTTTGACAAATTTATATAATTTCACACCATCCATGCCAACTTGTAAAACAGTAAGCATGTAAGAGGAAGAGACTGATTATACACAGAGGTTAATCTGGCTACTAGTAAAGTCTTGAAGCATCAAAGTGAGGTCCTTAGTTATAAAATTTTTCTTACCCTTTTCAAGTAAATTCACTTGTCACTTACGTTTTAATATGCTTTACCAGAGGGAAAAACCCATTTCTAAACTGCAACATAAATTTAAAAAGGACAAATGCAGTAAGGATAAAGGAAAGCATGGGGTAACATTGTCATAACAACATCATAGAGTACCTAGGATCAGCTAAAGTTTGCACCTCAAAAAGTTCATGTTTAGCAGCTGTTATTTTTTAATGCATATATTCTGATGGTATTCCTTTTTTGTGAATAGCTGCTTTTTGTTTTAGATTCAAATTTCATTGATCACATCCATCATGTATTGAATTTAGCTAGTATATCACTCATTAAGTCAAACAATATCAGCAGCCCAAACAGACATTTTAACTGGCAGACAATTTAGGACTTTATACTGTGACAAGTGGGAGTGTGCAAGAACCTACTTCTATGTTGAAAAAAATAAATAAACAAATAAAAACACCCTGAAACCTTATACCCAGCAAAAATGGAACATTCCCAGAACATTCACTAACATTCCCAGAATGTCCAGAACATTTTGGGAACATTGGTGAATGTTCTGGGAATGTTCCCTGTTTGTTAGGCATTTGCTAGGCAGCACAAAAACTTTGTCAGCTGCAATTTCACTACATTTAATGTGAGGATTCTCGGCTCTATATCTGCCTAGCTGACTGTATTCATGATTAGTTCAATAATCGCTCTAATTAGGACCAGCTAAGGTGTCATTATCTAAGGTGATTGTTTGCACAGAGCTGATGATCAGTCACTATGGTAACTCAGAAGTGGAACACAACATGGCTTTGTCCATCTGACTCCATACATATATATTTAATTACACATATATTTAGGTGTATATTGAATAGCAGATTGCTTTTTATTGCATCACCCTGTTTTGCAAACATGTAAGGGCAGAATTGCAGAACTGTTTCACAAAATGAAAATAGTGTTCACCTAAAGGAAGGTATTTTGGGAGTGAACTCCTGTAGAAGCCAACGTGTTATTAGGGTCGTGATTCATGGAAGCTCTTTGACAAGCATTCATTAGGTGTAGCTGTAATTTATTTGGACAGAAATGCTAGATTTTTTTTTGGGTTTATTTCCCTAATGGTGGCTGGTATTTAGGGTTTGAAATTCCACAGTATTGCAGAGATTTTCTGTGGGAAATGTGCTCCACAGAGCGATGACTACCATGGCCATGATGTGTATACTGAAGGCTGTGGAGCCCAAGGAGGGAGCTGCTCACCACACGTGTCTGAGGCCACCGTAGTATCCCTCTCCGCCACCCATAGTGCACCATCTGACTTTCAGGTTTTAAAACGCTTTTGATAGTCATTTAAGTGGACAAATTGGATTAGGCCCTCTGGCTTGAACAAAATATTCAAAGACTTTGACACGTTATAATGATTAGCACTTTGCTGAAAAGTCAGATTTATCACCTTTTCCCTGAAGTGAATGTAATAGCTGATGATTTCTTTAAATCTTTAAATCGTATAATTTCTTAAATTTTTCTTCCGCCCCCGCTAATAGTCTGCAACCTTGTGCTGTGTGACTTAAAAGTGTTTGCTTTCTTTCTTTTTATTTAACAGAAAACTGAATTCTGTGAAAAAATTTATTAATAGAAATGCAGTTACCATTAACCCAAGCAAATTTTCCTTTTTGTTTCAGCAGCATAAAGACAACAGTCAAAATAACTATTATGGAAGCTATGCTAAAACAGCATCACATATATGTCACGGCAGGTTGTGTGGTGAAGGTCTAACATGTAAGGGGAGGGGGGGCAGAAGAAACTGATGTTTTCCTCCACATAAGAAAGTAATCCTGTTGTTGAATAAAAAATCAAAATGAGATAAACCCACTTTAAACAGGTTTTAGTGTCATCAGCAAATTTAGCATAAAAGATAAGACAACAGTAAAATGCTAACCCACTATGCTTACACATCTGCCACTGTACTCCTCAAATCAAATTTGCCTGACCCTGTACAAGTCCATTTTGACTTTAGAGGTACATTTGGTGTGTTGTGTGTGTTGAGTGTGTACGTTCAGTTTTGGTTCAGAAAGACTATGATTATGCTGCTTCCTATCTGGAAAAGCATTTCCTGCTGATATTCTATGAAAGAAAAAGACTTAAACTGTAAATATAATTTAGCCTATTCATCAGATTCAGCTTGAGTATGAAGCTCGTGCTGATGGCAGTTCTTTATTCTATCAAGAGGTTAGAGATTTAACAGTCATTGTCCTTCCATGTGGCAATCACAGTGAGTGAATGTCTTCATTTTTTTAAATTCCCTTCACTGCCATTGAAAGACAGATGAACGTCGTTATGCCTTTCAGAAAAAAAATTTCATTACAAATATTTACGAACACAAGATGTATTTATGTGGCACCTGTCCAAAGCATGATTACAAAACAAGGACACACTATAGTGTTTCATAAGCCATTTTTTGAGCCTCGGATTTATTCCACTGGCAATGATGGGGGTCTGGGAAACAGCAGAGAGTGAGGTCTGTAAGGCCTTTGTCAGATGCCTGTTTAAGCAGCCCTTGCTGTTCTGTTTCTTGTATGCATGGAAGGTTCTCAGATAAACTACAAATAGAATTGGTAGTGGTGATAGGAGGGACCCAAATGGCACAAATTATTCATGAAGCACCTTCCGGAGAAATGCTCACACATTGTGATTTTCATTGTCTAAAATCAGTTTCTTTCTCATTGTCTCATCTTTCTCTGCGCTTTGTGACCCTGAGTCATGGATGACACGGTCTGTGTGTGTGTGTTTGTTTGTGTGTGGGTGTGTGTGTGAAACAGAGAGAGACAGACAGAAACATAGAATCAACCTGAAATGGAAGCTTAGCTCATTCTTGTAGGATTCTTAGATTGGTATTTTCAGGTGATTGCTGTATATCCAGGTAATTCCACTTCACAGTTAGCACGCTAATGATTTCCCATAATCCAGTCACCGTGATAAGTTTCAGTTCAGTGTGGTTGTGTTAATAATTATTTTCGTCACTGTAAGCCAGCGGTAACAGAATGTGGAGCTGGCACTGTCATATTACTTTGTCAGTTTTACTTAACAAGGTTGAAATTACAGTTGAAAAATTCTGTTTTCTGCACAGAACAAATTTAATTTCTGCATTACAAAATGAAGGGACATTATCTAATATATGGAAAGCAATGTGATATAACAGCATTTCCTCACATCTTCTTGGAGTTTATCAGTGGGTGGCATTTATTTCAGAAATTTTTAACCATAATTTACAGTATCTTATTAAAATGTGACCTTTATTCTAAAACTGATGATGTCTATCACGTATTCATTCATAAATGACAGCTAATATGCCGGATGATTGCCGTGTGACATAGACGTGATTTCATGTCAGACTCCTTCCTGCTGTACAGCTTCGCTATGGCTCAGCAGCAGCGGACAGTCGATATGATGCCCTTTGCAGAACAGCAGGCTTATACAGGGCCTGAGAAACAGGAGTTGTTGACAGTAGAGTCAGCTCTCAATGGTCTTGCCTGGGAAAGGCCAGACCTTCATGCTCATTATCACACCATGGTGCTGACACAGTACACCTATAATGAGGGCATTATATTACTTTATTAGCTCAGCTTTACTTATTTCCCTTTGCTTTGTGCTATATCGTTAGACATACTGGACTGTTTCTTGGTTCATAATATACATCCACAGAACTAATGAAAAACTTTGATGGATGGATGAAAATAAGTGTGAATAATGGTTTTTCTAATTAAGTATGTTACAGCAAACGCACAAACACTAAAGAAAGGAGTTTCTGTCTTCTACGAAGCCTGCAATCGTTGGATTGAAATGTTTCCTCTTTGTTTTGATGAGCAGACAATAGTCAGACAATGAGATGTGGGGGGACCTGTCTGTAGGTTTTAACTGAAAAGTGTGGCTAGCTGTAACTTGCTTTCTGCTCTGAGACATTCCTTTTTTCTGCTCTTATTAGTTCAAGACATTTAAAATATGTCACCAGCAAACCTATGTAAAAAAAAAAAAAAAAAATCATAATAATTGGCAAAGTTTTTTGCATGAGGTTTTAAACATTTCTAGAGAAAATTCTGGGAAGACTTGAGGGAAACTAGGGCAAGGATATTTCAAAGACTTTGACCATAATTGAATTATTGTAAGTTCTGTGTTGTTAAGCTGTTATACATTAGACCTCTCATTGAGTTCCCACATGATTATATGAGGTTACATTTTTTTATCTATTGAGCAGTAAAGCTGAAAATCTGAATGCTTAATGAGGTTTAAGATTCACGCCTTTTAATTCATTCGATTTCACGTTTTCTGATTCAAGTCCTGAAGAATGGCATGCCACAGGAATGTCTGACGACGTAGCGTGCTTCATTTGCTAATGAGGTCGTGAAAAGAGCCCATTACTTCACTTTATTGCATCGTTAATACAAACAAAGATATGACATAGGCGAAAGCTTTTCATAGGGTTGGGTAAAGATGAATGTAAAGCTAAATTAATAACAATATAAAAAATTACTGTTTTATTTCAGAGGACGGGGGCAGCAGGGCAGTAAGTCGTCTGCTTCGAGGACAACAAGGTATCTTGCTTATTACCTGTATTAGAGTAACAATGTTTCATTGCTTGTGTTCAGTCTGAACGTTTCTGTAAAATCCTCTATAAAAGTGTTTTAGATGACAGATCAGAATACGTTAATTTCACATACGATAAGTGCTGTGTGAAATATTGTAACGAATATCACGTTCGCTTTTGTTCGCTGCTTTGTTTTTGTGGGTCTCTGGGCTGCCGAATGTAAGATTCAAAACTGTGCACCCATACACCAGTCTGTCATGGCAGACACCTACTAAAATTTTAAAAAGTGAAGCGCTGCCATTCTCCTGAAAGCTTAATGCTCTGTGTGTGGTGGTACACTGGTACAGGCTGGGTTATATTACCAAGATCATGTGTGGTACATGAATGAAATGTAGAACTCTGTGCTTGTATTGAGTGTTTTCTTCACCTAATGTTGGAACCAAGTGCTAGAAGTCACATAACTAGATGTATGACAAATACAACGTACACAGTGAGCTTTGGTACCAGCTGTGATTTTGGATGTGGGGGGAAGAAAATTCTTTGACTCAGCGGGTGTTTTTCCATGACACTGCAGCATCTGACACAGAAATTTGCATTCTTGCCTCTACTTGGGTCAGTCAGCATGAACATAGGATTCGAATGACTTGATAATGGCTGGGCATTGTAAGTGTTGGATTAGTTGGTTTTGCGATCACCCTACCCATTCTAATGATGTTGTCCCTGGTTACTGAGTGGAATGACTCAAGACTGAGCAGTAATTACGAGGAACTTTGATTGTGAGCCTTACTGAAAATATTGAGTCACTGCCTGGTGGCTCACCTGTGACGGCGTTTGATGGAAAATCGCGCTGCAGTTTCACATGCTTCCTGCAGGTGTCACTACGTGCACTTGCGTCACTATTTTTGAATTAAATCATTGCAACTTCGGTTTATGAATCTCATTTTGTGTTGTGGACATGTACCATAAACACCAAGGGTGCATCTTTATGAAACATCAGCGCATGAGTAAATGGGGAAGTGTCACTAAGGTCAGACCAATTGATAACTCAGATATGGCTTTCGAAGGAAAACCACTGAAATTGTGGGCCCTCCTAACCTAAGACAAGATTTATATAGTTCAAGGGCATCAGCAGGAACATTAAATCAGGCTTTTGGTTTCCAAGCATGTTTACAGATATTTGTTTTGGAAAATTTGTTTTAAAGGTATTACGGATATATAATTGTATGCATTTTATGGTAGATACAACATAATTCTGAAGAAAATGTTTAAAATATTGTTTCATATTTCTGGACTAATTATTCTCTGGATTTGAGAAAAACCTTTTGTCTGCAGACAAATTCAGTTCTAAAGGGATTCTAAAGGGATTTTAGATCAAATCATGCTTATGTTTTGAACTTTTCCAGACCGGGCATATATGATTAGGTTTATCTAGACTTGAAAAAAAATCTGTTGACAGTAAATAGAAAAGTACTCAATACTTTCTGATTAAGTGAGAAGTCTCCTCGCTGATCCAGATATACAGACTCATTTGTAAATATATGTACCGGAATTATGCCTTGTTTAATGGAAGCTGTTTTTGCGGATTACTTTATATCTATTCTATTGCATTACTTTTTATCCGTACACCTGAAGATGCCACCTTGGTCTACAATACGGCCAATACCCACTGCGCTCCAGTCCACATGCCAGCGCTAATTTCAGATGCTCTTTTACATTAGCTCAGCATCCAGTGAACTCGTCTAGTACAGCTACCTGTTCGGTAACGCAAACTCGCAGTTTCGCCTGTCTTTTGGCATCTTGGAGCCACGTGCGCACTGGGAGGGAGGTTGCGTTTTCAAGTCAACGCATTCACTGGGTTTGGTACTTCACAATAGTGATTTTACATGCACAAGAGCTCTTGCAGTGTTCTTGACAAGAAAATTGCTCTTTGTAAAACACTCTAGGTGCTGTTTACCTTCTGGTCTTCATCAGTGCTGAAATAATTCAAAGTTGTCCGAAGAAAATGCCCATACGTGCATTAAGAAGGAAATTACTTCAGCGCTTATGTCCTTGTGCTGCAGCGTTAAATTGCATTCACGTAGCCAATTCTTATTCACAGCAATGGGAGAATATGTCATTTAAAATTCAGGAGAGTGGCCCACACTTACTTATGTAGAAAGTGTCATTAGAATGCGGCTTCATGTTCCAGACGACAGCGCGTGGCTTCCACTGCGTGGCAGCCGTGGCTGATCCCAGACCAGCACTCACCAAGGTGTCCCCGTTTCTCCACCGAATTTGGCGTGGACGTCAATGAGTGTGTTACAGCGAGTAAGCTCCCAATAAGATGCTCTGTCTAGCGGGACGGCTGACAGGCAGGGGATCAGAATCTCATCACTGACGAGCGGCCGAGGCAGGAGCTTTAGACACTGGTTTGTTAAAGGACGTGGGTAGAGAAAGCGGTGATTCCGTCAATCCTCGTTGTCCAGGAGACACAGCTCTGGCAGGCGTGTTCCTGCCTGAGGACATGCTTTTCCAGCCCTTAGGGTAGCGATCTGTGCAGGCTTTCATTTTGTTGCTTTAAACAATTTTAATGGAACGTTTTAGAAAGATACAAGGAACTTTTTTTTTTTTTTTTACATTTCTGGAGGCAAATGTATGACATAGGTCATGTATTAGCTCAGTGTTCCTGGACATTTTGGCACTGTGGTGTACATTACTATGGTTGGATTTTAAACAAGTAACATATTCAAAATTTACTGTGTTTTTCTAACATAACGTATGTCTGCAATATGCTGCGCGCAGGGTTGTTCTCTGCGACATAAATAGCACGTTCCCTCAATGCACAGAAAAAAAGCAGATTTATAAAGGAAATGCTCCAAGTCGCACTAAACGCTTGTGTTGTGTTGACCGGACTGCCCTCTTTGACCAGATGCACCGACATCAAGCGAATTCAACAGCAGAGCAGTGCAGCATATTTTTGTCCCTCTGCATGAGCACGCACTTCAGACTGAATACAGCATCCACTGCACGCACTTTAAATACTGCTTGCTGCTGTTCAAACATTTCCTGGCAATCACTAAAGGCGGCCCACACAGCGGACTGTTGCAGAACATAGCAGTGTGCATTGTGCTCTGTATGCGAAGCGGCAAGACCGCGTTTGGGCGCGAGGTCCGGTGAAAGCCCGCAGGCGAGGGCGGGCGCCGTATGCACGTTTCGGCTGATTTCCCACGAGCGCTTGCCCTCTTACGCCTGATTGCTGACTATTGTCTGCATGTTAGCCTGCTTTCCAAGTTGTTTAGCCGCCTTGCTGGGCTGAAATTACTGATGATATCGTGCATTGTTTTCCATAGTCTGACTCAGACTTGGTAGAAGGAAGGGGGCAATAGAGGTAACCCGTAGAGCAACTGAAGATGGTGTTTGCACCCAACTGCGCAGGATTCAAATGGATAGAGTGGGGTTGGGGAGGGGGAGGAGGAGGGGCTCCATTCAGTGTACCCTACAGGCCTTACCTTACCTTTAATTTAGCATTCTTAATAAGATCAGCCCCCAAACAAATGGTTGCCTGGTCAGAATGTAGTCCTCTCTGTCTCCATAGCACCTCAGCATTTTGTACCAGGTCTTCTCTTTCTGGTGCTTATGTACCATTTGTGTTGAAAAGTAAAAAGGGTATTGTTTTGTGTGTGAGTGTGTGTGAGGTTGCTGTGATGAGCTGAGCAGCAGTCTGAGAGTGGCAGTAAAAGGCAGAAGAAACATCCACCTTTCTCCTTAAGGAAGTTACCACCCAGCCTGTGCTGTGTGCAATTTGTCATAATAATTGTGTCTGGAAGTTGCTCGCTTCTCTGTATTTAGCTAATACCAACCCATCTATATGTGTCATCTACTGTAGAAAGTTCATATGGGCCCTCTACCTAAAACTGCACTTCTGGGCCTATTCTGGTAGAGAACATTGCTGTTTGCACAGGGCATCCTGTGTGGTTTCAGATAAAGCTCTGAGCACGGATTTCTGTTCTGCCCAGCTGATTTTCTTTTATGTTAATAAACGTCTCACTGTGTACTCTGAATGCATACCAATTTACGGCAATACAAAACATCTTTTTAGCATTTAAAAAACTTTAAAAGTTCATTTTTTCTCCTTGTTGTGGTCTGACAGTACACAGGTCGCTCCAGCCAGATATGATTGCTAATTTCTCACATTTCCCTCTATACCTACACAATGTAAATGTGTTACGTGGCTGACTTGGGCTCCAACTCGCCGCCTCCCAGCCCACACAGAGTTACCAGACAAGACGTTTAGTCCACTGAGCCAAAGACCCGAGTCTCTTGCTTAGGGGACTAATTGCACTGTTGTCCTGAATTACCAGGGGACTCTCATCATAACACTTTCACATCTGTTACAAATGCAGCACTTAAAGTGTTAGTGTTAACTACTTTGGAGCATATGTAGTCACACTCTACAAAGAGTAAAAAGTACTCTCAGTGCAGGGACCATGTAGCACTGCAGTGCTATTTTTCTTCTGCAAGTGTAAATTTTTACACTGTCAATTTTATACTTGTAATTCTACTGTGTAAAAGCCACAGCCAAAGTTGAACCATCACTGCACAGCAAAAAGAAGACATGAGGGGATGGAAATAGTGTCTTTTGTCCTAAATGGACTCATGTGAGTGCTGTTCCAAACGACCCAAAAGACAAAGGGCGGTGGTTCTGGAATATTGTCTATATCGGTTTAGTTTGCACTTAAAATGTGCTGTAAATTTTTTCCTTAAGACATTTGCATATCGTGTCTGATACAAGTGATGCCCACGTATGAGGCCTTGATGTGTGCAGTGACACCCCCAAATGCCTAATTCATATTTCGCAACATTATTCTGTTATGATCTTTTAAAAAAATGCTGAGCAACAAAGCCTGTTCTGGTTAACTGGTTCAGAAAATTAAAGCATTAAAAAATAATAGATCCAGAGGCCATCTTTGTTTAACCTTAGTTATCTCTATATTAATTCCCAGGATTAGAACAGAGATTCCCATTCATATAAAATCTTTAGAGGTCAAGCTGGACTTTTTACATGTAATTTTTTAACAGAATAAACCTGCATGCTTGGGAAATCTAATTCACAGTTATAAGAACAATTGAAATTTTCACTAAATGAAGTACTGTAATTTTCTTAACAGCAGGTCTATAACAAACCACCCAGTTCCTACTAAGGGCTAAACACTGCTTGTTTTTGCTTAATCACCTCTCTCAATTAGTTAATTGAAGTGGATATTTCCATGATAACTGTTTTGGCTCTCATTAAAATGTACTTTTTATTTTAACACTCCAGGACCACAGCATTGCCAAAGTGGAAATAGAGATAAAAGTTTGTCTTTCACTATGAAATCCTAGGAAAATCTCATGGATACAGAGATGACTGTTGTGAGTTTGCAAACTTCCCTGTACCTCACATTAGCCAAAGTTATTTCCTGGACCAACAGTTTGCCGAAACATGCCAGGCCAGACCAAAAGCAGGCCAGGCCAAACACATGCCTGAGGAGTTTCAGGGGCTCATTTGGAATGCAGGGCTGATCATGGCACATGATCACAGTCACACAGGATATTAACTGGACAGGTCACTACCCCATGGATACAGACATGGTGTCTATGTAACAGGGGCAACCTGGGCTAGACTTGAACTTGCAACCTCACAGTCTAAGTTTATCAGACAAGATTATTAGTCAACTAAACTAGAGATCAGAGTCCCTCGCTTGGGGGACTAATCAGACTCCTGGGATTTTACTACCAGGGGATTCACACTGTGCTACACCTGTTGCTCCTGGCTCCTGTCAGTCTAGTCAGGGGTGCTGATTGATAAGTTGTGATTGTTTACCCTGCTCAGTGCTCTTTGAGTATAAAATTTTTCAGAAAACAATTATTATTTTGTCCATATATGTTGGACTGTGTTCATTAGGTCTGTCTTCTCATCCCAAATTCCAGTTGAAAGGATGACTTCTATTGTACATAGTTTTCCTTTAAGGGCATATACAAGTTCAGTTTTATCAGTCGATCTATGTACATTTCGTATGTCGTTGACAGCTCTTTGTGAGTTTCCTTGAAATCTTACAGATTCATGAAGTGACAAAAAATGATTGTAAGATGTCTGTGTGGAGAGCCAGCAGAGCTCATGTTTTACCCCTGGGACAGTAAGCATCACACAAGACTGTGACAGTGCTGTAGACACGTCTACAGCAAGAATCCTACACGTTGCAGATCATTTCCACTTGGGCCCATTGTCAAACCATTGTAACAACATCACACAAACACTTACAATGATTTACATCTTTTCTGGATTCGTATAAAGCCTGACACTTAATAGGCACAAACTTCTCTTGCGTTTGCTACAGAAAATATTCAAATGATTTCCTTAGATACATCATTTAAAATGGACTGATCGCGTTAATAGAAAATGTCTGAGGAATGTCGACTGTGTTATTTAGGGAATATTAAAGAAATACATTTCCTGCTCGATTAATTATGAAAACGGGAGTTAGAAGCGGTGTTCAGTGGTGCTGTTCAGCAGGCGGTGAATAATTCTTTCTTTGTGACAAAGTCAGTGTCTTGAAATGGCACAGGACTTGCGATGTGCAGCTTAAAGCCCTTGCAGTGGTGCCACACACTCCAGCTGCTCTGCTCGATCAAGTAGCACAACCTGAACAGAACCAAACAGGGCCTTTGAAATAGCTGTCTTTCAGTGCCGTCTCTGGCTTACTCTGTCACACACAGATAGGCTTTACCAACCGACTGTAAGGAAAGCCTTAAGGAGAGCCATAAAGAAAGCAAACCCACCAACTGAACCTGGACGCTCACAGAGAATTTTAATGCTCTGTGGTCATATATTGTACCTGTGTATACCTGTAGTTAGGCAAATATCTCTGAAGACAGATTCTGGGAGAAGGCAAAGCTTGAGGATATGGGTGCTGAAAATGAAATCTGTGAAGTGACGTGTGAATGCTTGTGTGTGCATGCTCGCATGGAGGGGGTAAGGCTATTGCAGACATGCTTAGAGAACAGATATGATGTAAGGGGGCACTGACCCTCACATCCAGGGAATGTAAACGGTGTACGGAGTGAGGGGCAGGGAATGTGATGATGTGCCTTTTATTGATTGCTCTAGCTCTGAGTAATTACTCTGAGCTGATTCTGTGATGTGCAGGTGGGCTGTCTTCTACATGTTGGATGTCCACATCTGGGTAGGTACTTTGGCACGAGGCACATTACCATATCTGCTTTGTCCTTGGCACAAGATTTGAGTTGACAAAGAACATGGAAATGTCTTTCACTTTGAATAGGCTTCTGCCCTTTAAGCAATTTCCATTGCTGTATTTTGATTATGTTTTGAAAAAGGTTTTAGCACTGCAAAGTATTTTAGGGTGCTTAACTGACAAGTTTTGAAGACTCGTTCTTTAACCATGACTCACAAATGATCTGTATTTAGATTATTTTTCAAACCTATTTTATGTGGAGATTTTTATGGAAATGACAGTAATAATATTGATGGTATTATTCATCAAGATCATGTCGAGTAGTGAGGTGGGGGGGGGGGGACAGCACTGCCTTGAGAAATCTTTCTTCCTGATGCACGGAGCTCAGCTCAGAACTGCCAAGGACAAATGGCACTTAGCTGATGATGGGGCTGCATTTGGTGCATCTCCAGTGCCGTGGCGACCTGCTTACTCACACAAATGTAATATAAACAAGACTTGGTCAGGGGCGGTGCATGGATATTGATTTCCCTCTTTTTCAAGGGTGATGACGGCAATGAGGGGTGGGCAGCAGTCCTCTGTCAGAGAGCTTCTGCAAAGGACACCCACCGTTCACCAACCAAATGGGTAAGGCTTTTGGCCAGTTGGATGTGCAGTTTCTACAGCCAGATATTTGCACTTTAATTACTCAGATTGAGGGCCTCATTAAAGGGTGCATTAAGAAGACCCCTTTGAGTTTTGATGTGGTAATGCTGGGGGTACAAGTCAACATATTTATGCCACGATACTCATTCTCCCGGGTAATTAGATACCGATTTGGTTAGATTCCAGCAGGTGCACTTATACAAAGAGGAACACATTTTAAAAAGCCATTGCGTGACTCTCATTGAAAGGACCTGTTATCTTCTAATGAAGCTTTCGTGTGTTCTGTTATTGTCCTTGAGCTTAGCTGCAGAAGCAAATGAAACAAACAAAAAATTAACAAACGAACACAGTAAAATCCAATAGCCCTCAACTGTGCTGCATTTTTGCTGGCTTTTCAGTTACTTTTTTTTTTGGCACTCAAAAAGGGTACTATTAGTACACAGTAAAAACCCACATACTACACTTTAGTGGGAGTACAGGAGCGCACTTAGAAGGTGATTGTAATGAGCGCAAAGGTAATTTCAGAACCATAACTGGTGCGCGGAAACCACGGGAACGAGAATCGAGCATGCTCACAGCATGCAGGTTTTCCCTACCTCCCATTGAGACACAGCGCTTTGTACCTCGAGCACTTTGTACCTTTCTGTGGGCGGAGCTTGAAGAACAACATAAACGACATTGAGGGGGTCTTCTGTGTTTTTGGTTTGGAAAAATAGAATCGAAATGAACATGCTTTGCTTATCCAGCTCAACCTGTTAACAGTTCTGTCACGTTAAACAAAAAACCGCCACGGGACAAAAGATAGATTGCTTTGGCTTTCCACAGTTGACCTTCTGTTGAGGACTGCTGGCGTACAGTCTGACACATGAAATCTCCAATTATGCCTGAGCAAATAGATATTATTGTATCTTTTCAGAAAAAGCCAAATTTGTACAGTACACATATAAATCTCTTTAATCCCATTTTCAATATCGGACTTTGTATAATGTAGTCCACTGACAGAAAAATCACCGTCTGCATACCTGCATGCTTAGCGGTATGATGACATTTTGTATGCTCTTCAAATACTGACAGGTATTCAATAACGGCAGATCTTCACAAAGACCAACAAAAGCGTTGATTAACTTGTATATTTGTTGTTGATCTTCATTTTCTTTTCCTTTTTTTTTCAATTGTATGATATAATTATCAGTACATTATATTGGACTTAATGCTTTAACATAGTAGGTCACTCTAACACTCATCTGCAGCAGCAGGTTTAAGTGCAGTTCCACCAGACACCATTTCCCAAAGTGAGTTAGAGGTTAGAAGCATTCAGAATCAGCTAGCTCATGCGGAATTAAATAAGTGAGGTCATAAAACCCAGACGCAGACATAGTAAGAACAGGAAAATTAACTGCAGCCTTTTGTGACACGGCATACTGTATAATACAGGGTATCTAGTACAAAGTAATATCATAACTAAGCCATGTCCTTACAAAGTATGTCATGTGTTTTTCAAGTGTATACCTAATCTGAAGCCAGAAAGAGGCAGTGCTTAAGAACATGTCTTCTGCACTTGTCCTTTTGGATACCTTTACCACATATATTGCCAGGAGAGCAGAGCTGTCCAGGTGGGAGGAGGGCACTTTGCTCTTTGCTCTTACCACTCCTTTCAGGGAGCTACACACATGCACTAGAAAGAGATCAGACTTGGCCGGAGTGCGTGGCGATGGCTCACACTTCATTTGCTGTTGCTAATGACTAAAATCCTTTCTGGGAATGGAACTGTCAACCAGACCCTCAGGTCCTGCTGCCTCACACTTTGACCGCTGAAATTAGGTTACAACCCCCACATATGGAATGCTGAGTGCCTTAGTGCCTTACAGCCAGGTCATTAACATTGTGCGTGGCCTTTGAGCTGGACTCTGGCAGCATGGGGGCCAAGCTTTCTGCAGACTTCGCAGAGCCCTGTTAAATTTAACACAGTCTTGGCTTCCGTGTGGGAGAAGGATGTGGGGCGGAGAGGGACACTAATGAGCGCTATCTGACGAGGAGAAGAAATGTGTGTTTGGCACTGAGCTCTGAATTGCAGCAATTTGCATTTTGTGACCGGTGCACGGCTGTAGTCAGTGCTTTATGTGGGGGTAACCTGTTCTGTATTGTAGAGTTGGGACACCCTCAAACTTTCCTACTTTCCTTGACATGGTTGCAGTCCAAGCTAGTCCCCACACAGTCTCTTTGAGTTCAGGACAGATGCGGAACCCTTGGCTGTGTTACTAAGGAAGCTTATGTGTCTTGGTTCTCTGGATGCAAGCACAAAACATTCACTGTCAGCTTTCTTGAGTATGTCAAGTACTGAACCACATCCAGTAAATCACCCTAGAGTTAGAGCTGGTAGTCTTCCAAGCAACTTTGCCTGGTCCTAGTTTTAGCAACAGAGGATGTTAATTTGTTGAATATTGTTAAAATTACTAGATGGAAAAACCTTTGTTACTGCATGGTGTTTACTTATAAGACAACCTTTATCTACAAGTCAATGGGAAGACATTGTAGTTTTTTTAATCATGAAATCCAGTTATCTTTCATGATCAGAAATGCACATAAAAAGCTGGTATCTAAGCAACTCCTGCAGTGTCAAACAGAAACAGATTTCCCACTGAACGCAGTAATGTCAACATGGTGCGTGTGTTATGTTCTGCATGTGTTACATGGTGCATGTGTTACATGGTGCATGTCTAACATACATGTGCTACTTTTGCATATGTAATTGCACTCATGCTGTATGTTCACATGCATTTGCAATCGAACTGAGAACTTTTCTTTGCATGATTATAAAATCATACTTGCTGGAGGAACAATTTTATGTCTGTGATTTTAAATATGGGGTACGCACACCACCAACAGGGACGTAGCTGAGGCCAACACAAAGGTATACCCGATGTTCAAATGAAATGCTTCATGAAAGTGTATTTGTTTATTTTCTTATTATTACTAAACATTAAGCTTACAAATGTGGTTTATTGTGATAGCTAATTTGTAGCAGTTTCTGAACAGAAGTTAAATATGTCCATGAATGATGAACTAGCCAAACAATGAGTCTTGCTTCCTTCAGAAAGACTTCACCATGCAACAAGAAAAATGACTGGATGAAAAAAAAAAAAGAAAAAAAAACCGCTTTGAAGAAGAAAACAGTAAAAAGTTACTGATGTGTCTGGCCATTCACAAAATTAACTGTATGGATGATTTCATGACTAAAGATATATTTCAGTGTTGGCTTTTCTGTTACTCTGTATCTTGTTGAGCTTTTTGTTCTTTATTATTTCAGAAGGTTCACGGGTTTGGATCAGCTGTCATTGCAGTGTCTGAGCATTTCACTGGGAGACTCCATGCAGGTTGAAACAAGCCAAACGGAACTACCCTCTGTATATGTGCAGCATTACCACATTGTATCCTCTGTAATATAGAGTTCTGTCAAGCTGTCTCCTACACAGCTAGCTCCTTCTGTCAAAGGACTGGCCTGGTAGTAACTAGGGAAGCACTTCTCTCATTTTATGGAGCGATATAAATACATTGTCCTAATTTGTGGCAGCACTGACATGTTTCAGGAAGCATCAGTGTCACGACTTTTACAACTTTGCCATTTAGACCTTGTCTTCGCCAGCCAATACGTGTGAATTTGAATACGCTTTAAAGGCTCATTAAAATCTTAGTTGCACTTTCAAAGGCTATAATATGTAAACACCTTCTCTTCGGTCCACTTCTCAAGCTTATTTCTTTTCAGCTCTATATGAAGCATCAGTGGGCCTGCAAGGCTTTATTTATTTACCAGCGTGATGCAGAGGTGACGTTTAGTGAGCAGACTCTACAGGCTACAATGTGAGCAGAGAGTGAGAGCAATCATAGCGATCCCTTTGTCTGTCTTCATTTGCAGCTGAAGAGGAGAAGATAAGATGGAAACGCAATATTAGGCAAGAGGAGAGATGCCGGAGATGAGGCCCCAATTTTGCGCGAGGTTATCATGAGCCGCTGCTGAAAAACGCCTTCTTTGTGTCCCCGTCATCAATCATTGTTAGAAACTGCACGAACTGTCTTCATTTGTTACGTCTGAAGTCCTCTTTGTTTTATGTTTTTCAAATTTCTTTTTGTAGTCCTTATTATGTATACAATATATGTTCCACCTTGATCCTTATCAACCTTTCAAACCAAGTATTCTACCGTGTAACAGAAATGTGCAGATATTCAGTTATGCTGAATGCCATCATATAGATTTGTCCTTCAAAGAAGAAGCATTACTATTGTTGTAGTACTGACTAATTGTCATATTGTCTATTTCAAGGCTGTGTTGTGATATGTGTTCTC
Source organism: Chitala chitala (assembly GCA_025773905.1). Lineage (NCBI taxonomy): Eukaryota > Metazoa > Chordata > Actinopteri > Osteoglossiformes > Notopteridae > Chitala > Chitala chitala. The sequence continues at coordinate 1,241,469 of JABJVR010000031.1, forward strand.
TTTTTGGGTTCGCTGGCTGACCTTCCAAAATCCAATCAGAGCTGCCGCCAGGTTCCCTATCGTGCTGAGAGTGATGTACCTCAGGCTGCTGAAGGATCAATAAAAGCCGCATCTGTTCACATCAGTACATCGGTTCCTGATCAGCGTTAGAGCTCAGGAGAGGCCTCCGCGTTTAAGTGTGTCATGTGAAACGCAATACCTGCCCATCGGTAATTACCGAGACATAATCATCTCTGTTCACCAGGCGAGCCAGACTGTCTGCTCTCTGCTGGTTCCGTCCTCTGACTCCGGGCTGGAGTGAGTGGCAGTCAAGAGGGGGGTGGAGCGTGTTGGTAGCAACATCATGCTTTTTGTGTGTGTGTGTGTGTGTGTGTGTGTGGATGTGTGGGTGTGTGGTTTGGTGCAGTGCGATGTTGTATGTTAACTTAGGTAGGCGTTTGTCTTTTCATTGCCCTTGGACTGCTGCTGAACAATGCCCAGTGCGTTATTATAACAGGGTCTGTGAAGTGGATCGATTCAGAGAAGCAATATTTGTGTAGCACCTGTTCCCCCATCGTTTTAATAACTTCACAGATGCAAGAGCCATTCACAAATGAAATGGCCACTGCCAAAAGTGCTCCAGCCACGGCTGTTTGACCACACAGTTGAGAACAACATTTCTTTCTTTATGCTAATAATTTTTTGTTTTATATTCCAGAAGTCTTGAATTAATCAAGGGTGTCGTTTCAGGTAGGTGCTTGTTACACCTACCAATAAGATTACTCTTCATGGTAAGTAGTGTCTTCTGACAACCCTAGTTTCCTGTCTAATTTTTAAGAGCTGATATTAGCTGCTAACCTCACGTTTGTTGTTGACTGTTGTATCCAGCAGTGCTCCGGGCTCCAAAACTGCTTGAGTGGGTGACAGGAGGGCTACCAGCACCCATTCAACTATCATCAGGAGGGACCATCCAGTTGGGTACATGGAATACTTGTCGGCCAATGTAATGCAGCCAGAGAGGACATTCGATCTTGGAAACCATAGGCATTCTGAATACTGAATTCCGTGGCATAATATGACTACACAGGAGCTTGAGCTGCGTCAGAGAAACTCAGAGGTAATACCTGAGATTCTGAGGCCATTATGGCTCTTATAGTCCATAGAAGAAAAGCCTAGTGAAACACACAGAAGGTCCATGTTATAATTACCATCATTTATTTCTTTCTTCCTTGATGCAGTAATCTGTTGCTTGTATTAATCCAGTGAGTGGAAATATTCATAAAATTTTGTGCAAAGCTGGTAAGTATTTGAAAGGGTTTCAGTTGTCTAAGGTGGCCTGGGCTTCTGCCTTGGAAAGGAAACATTTCAACAAAGCTTCTCCTCTAATGCCATTCCTCAGAGCTTTAGAAAATCTGAGAAGAGTCATTCATGACACGCCGTGCCCAAAAGCCTACACAGATGCAGCCCTGTGCGGAATTAAAAGGAGACGCAGGTACTGCATATGCAGCCTGCCATGCGAGAGGATCCAGGCCCAAAACTAGGAGGATGAGGAGAGCAGAACAAGCAGACGTGCGGGTTGTCTGAAGTGTTGGCAGGGTGCGCTCTGCGTCGCAGCCCGGCAGCACACTGCAGACACCATCGAAACACACAATCCGATCGAGATGGACGCGGTGCAGGACGTGCCTCCAATAACTTCACGTTCAGCATATTTCTGTCAGTTTGCTCTCCTTGCACATAACTTACTTTGATGTATGTCCTAGATTCAAAGTGATTATGCGTATCTCGTCAGATTGGCTTACACATCCATCTAAATTTAATTGGCACCGAACCAGGTTCTGTAAGGGTGCTGCATTAATGAAGATGACTAAAGAAGTCAGTAGTCAAGGGACAGTCATGAGGTTTGGGTCATGGTGGTGCTGACCACAGCAGCAGACTTAGTGAAGTAATATATGGTATAACCCTAAACATATTGGTCCAGGGAACACAGACACGTCCCTTCCTGTTTATGAGTGATCAGGGATAGTGGCTTTGTTGTGCTTTTTAAAAAACCTCTTATTTTTACCTTAATGGCTACGACAGCCGCTGTGGATGAGAGTAAATGGTAATAAATGTTGCATTTCAAGGTGGTTCCTGGTGGTTAGGCATTATCTCATCGGCCATTTGACATAGTGGTGCCACTCGGTAAGAGCTGTAAACGATTTCCAAAACTCCAAGACTCCCTCCCATTTGTAGTTGCGTTTGAATTATGATTATTTACGCAGTTTCTGCTGTCTTTCCTATCATTGTGCCATTGACCTGAGCGTGCTGTTTAATCATCTTTTGTGCAGTTTACATCTACATCTGAGGTTGATTTGAAATGCTGTTGGTTTGTTTTCTGTTCAATTTCCAGTGTGGAGACTGCCTACATAATTGGTGTTGATATCACATGTTGTCACAGCAGTCATGCTCATTGACAGACCATCTGTTTTAAAAGGAGTCTCTGAGAACAAAGTCCTTATATAGTCCCTTTTTCCTTGCATGGACAACTGGCAAAGTGTTGCTTGTCAGTTTTGTGACATGATTGTCAAGTTTACTGTGACATCAGAGGCTGTCCTGAATTGTCAATGAAGAATAATATGTTCCTATCCATTTCAGGTGGAAACATGGCGGATAACTTTTGTGTGTGGAATGGCCATGGAAATGCAGATCATGTTGTTGTTGTTTCCACAACATCAATGTCACGTCCCTGGCCTGTCATGCTTCCTAGTGTCCTCTAGGTGTCACCCTTACTTATGTTTCATTTGCTGAGTCATTGTGATTATGTCATTAGTGATCTCCAGTTGCGTTCTATTTCCTGTTTTGTCCTTATTTAAGCCCTTAGCATCAGTTAGTTTTTTACCGATTATTGTGGTGTAATGTGGTTGTTCCTTGTCTTGTACCTTATATGGCATCTTAGCCCTGTATCTTTCTTATAACCCTGTTTGTACCCCATTTTTGACCTTCATAAACCTCCTTTTACTGCAAGTGGACCTCGCCTCTCTCCCTCATTCACAAAATATTACAATCCCATAATAAACTTCAAAAAGCAGTCGTTATAAATCTATGCACTTCTCAAGTAAACTCTGGTGGTTCTAAATATGTCCATTTCTGACTATGGTATTGAATAATGCTCAAGCTAAACTCTCATTAAAAATGCCCAAATCTGTATGGGGATACAACTTTGAGGCTTTTTTCAGTCCATCTGAATTGAGAGACCTTTAACCCTTCACTGTCCTTTTCATGAGTTAGAGATAAATGAAGTGTGGGTTAGACATTTTAAACGATCTTAAATGAGCCCAAGTAAATTATCTCAGAAGGCCTGGTGAGCAATCAAATGAAGGGATCAGTTTTAAATGGAAATCTATATGCTCCTAAGAGCTCTGGAACTGCAAAAGATATTTAGCAAAAAGTATATAGGAAATATTTTGCTTTGTAAGATTGTTTTTTTTCCCATCTTTCTCTACAGCTGACTAACAACAAAGTATTTCTTATGATTGCTACAAAATAAGTTTGTTTCTCTGGTGCTTAAGTCTTACAGCTAAGACCGCTTCTGTTGCTTTGTCAGGAAATTTATCTGTACTCCTCAGCAGCGTATATCCACAGCAAGCCTTCGCTGACGGGAGAGCAAAGCGGAGAAATGCAAATGGGCCTCCCACGTCTTTCATGTGGATAGATAGATGGTTATGTGCTGTTGGCCTCAAACCACAAAGTCCGCAGAACCTAGGGTTTGTCAGTATTGATGGATGGAGACTTATTGTTGGATGTATTCAGCACTTTTCAGCTGGCCTCAGTCAATGGCAGTCACCACTTTTAATCTGCCGAAGTTCGTAATTAGGGAAATGAGATAATAAGTTTACTTAAAGGAGATGGCTTTGATCGATGGACATGCTGTCTGAGGATAAAGGCAAGTGTGGAGGCGGAGCTTGGGGCATGACCCACCCCTCCTCCCGCCAAAGTCCTATCTAAACGCTGTACATTTGTCATCCACTGTTCGGCATAGAGGTGGAGCTTGAGGTAATCTGATTAAAAGGTTTCAGCTCTGTGCGCCTCGTCACGTAGCAAGAGGCTGATTGGTTTCTCAGTCACGTCTGCATCGGTTTCCTGACTGCGGTGATGAGCAGCAGGCCCCATTTGGAATGCAGGGGAAAGCCCACACACCAATGGGTAGCTCTCCCACCTGCCCACTGTGCTGTGCAGTTATTAGTAATTATGGCCATGGTTATCATTCATTACGGCCCCGGTGCATTACAGCGGAAGGCGCCGGAGTAGTACCTGTGCCTTGAATTGTAATGGACGCTTCGCTCTTTCCGCCTGCTGATCACCGGTTTGACTGCCAGCACAGCGTACCCAGCAGGCAATGTCACGTGATAAGGAAAGTGCAATGTTGCGTTTTTGTTTTTGCAGGCTTTAATTTACGTGAGCTCACGAGACACGTATGTAGCTGGCATGTCTTCCACTGTTCAGCCCCCTTCTGGGAGATGCTAGGTAAACACTGGGTATTGCCCCAACTACTTTGTTATTATTATTTTTAGTTGTTGCATTATCCAGCTAGTGTCCTCTGCCCTGCACCCTGTGCCTCCTGGGATGGGCTCCAGGCTTCCCGCGACCCTGTATTGGACAAGCAGTATAGAGAATGGATGGATGGATGGATTATCCAGCTAGGACATTTCACTGGATCATTCAGACTAACGACAATGTTCAAGCCTGCAACATCACAACCATTGATGGGAACTGAAGTTGTACCCTGCAGTTAGAATCCCACATGTAACAGTTAACCATTTCGCTCTCATATACCTGACAAACAGTGCAATGTCTTAATTGTACCAACACAACCTGCATCTGATTTCAGAGCTGTCGAGCAGAACAAGAGCTCGCTGTTGCTTGTTATTAGGAGCTGTCCCTTTATTGTCTTCGGCAGAATGGTACTGCATTCCTGCACCATCAGAATTGCCCAGGCTGTCACTGTATGTGCATTAGTTAGAGGGAAACTGAAGATAGCATATAATCACAGTGTATTTCAATGACATCGAGACCAATCACGCTTTACACTCAGCATATGACTTTTCCCGTAAATGGTTTGCTATGAGCACAGACAGGGTTATGAAGATGTCAGAGATCATGAAAGCTCTTTCTGAATGATAAAAGCTTTTTACAACAAAGTGGTTAGCAGTTAATAAAAGGATAATATTAACACTAAATTCAGACATGAAAACAAATATTTATAAAATGTTCAAGTAATCATTAAGACATTTTTAATTACCCACTTTATGTATAAAATATTACAAAAATGGAAATCACTTAAACACAGCATAGTCATTAAAAACTACAATTTCATTTAACATACTTTCAAAATAATCTTTTTAAGTGTAATTAAACTATATTGAGTGTCCTGATTTTCTACATGTAGTTTTGATGTTCGCTTGATGCATTTCCATATTTATATCTTTTTTTTAATCATTTGTATTCCTGGATTTTGGTGAAGTTAGGCATAAAGAAAACTAAAGATAATTGTGTTTTTTTTTGCTGGGAATGGAACTGAATGAGCCTAAACTTTTGTTCTCAACAACTGCACAGAACAGAAGCCTTGAACTTGGACTGAGGACATTGCTGTAGGTGTGTTTATAGAGCGGGTGTGACTGGGCTTTGCTTTGTTTGTGCCAACACTAACAGCCTTTACCTTAATAGCTTATCATAGGCTGTTGAAGTTTCTTGTGAGTTTGAAGTGTTGTTGAGAAGCTGATGAGGCTAACCTTCTCTGCAACTCTGTGTTGCAGGCTGTGAAAATAATGATGATGATGTAATCACTGGGAGTTGTTGCCTTCATCATTTGCCCTCCATAGCAGGTAACCCTCAATGTGGCTCAGCCATGGAAGATGACAAACAGTCCACACATCGATTCATGTACATAAGCATCAGATGTCTAGGGGCTGATTGTCTGAGACCTCAGGTAGTCCCAATGCTATTTTACATGACTGCGATCACAGGGAAATGTTTCCTTGACACACTCCTGGAACACCATTGAGACCAAATGGCAGCACTAGCAACTTGTGTTTGCCTTGGAAATGTGCAGTGTGCCTGTATTTTGATGTGTGGAAGGGAGGTGGTACAGCTCTGTTTCTAATGAGTGTACTGGAACAGAGACCAAGGCCCAGCATAGTCAACACCCATCCGGCAGATCAGACCAGACCTGCAAGCTCATGTGTTCCCCTCAGCGTGCTGTGTGCTTCCAGTTTCTCCTCTGAGGTCTGTGATGCTACCCGCACTGTCAGCGTTTGTGAGAACAAATGTGTGGGACTCGCCTCATAATTCACAATATTTGCTCTTCAGTGGAAAGTCCACCTGGGTTCCTTGGTGTAGAATCCCTCATGTTTCACGCTGGGTAATGACCATGCATCTTTTAAGGCAGTCCATCTCTGACAGCACCTATTGAATTTACTTACATCAAACTTTGACAATGATGCTGTTGCTAAAGATTTAGTGTGTGGTCTGTGTTCCTTAAAAAATGCAGGAATCTGTTTCCTTATAGAGGAAAGTAGAGATGCTGTAATAAGTTGAAGAGTGTACTTTGACCATCAGCTGACGATTGAAGTGTCTTATCCTTTTCGAATTCCTAAAGGAGAGCTTCTTCACTGCTGAGCTGGTTGAAATTCTGCTGGCTCACTGAAGAGGAATGGCTCACATGGCAGTGTTCAGAGGGCAGTCGAATGAAACTTCACCGTTGATTTCCTCCTCCTCCTCCACCTCAGGGCCACCCTTTAAGCGTGTATCTGACCAGCCCAGCAAATAGTGTCTGAATGTGCAGAGTCCTTTGCTGTGAGCCAAAGCCCACCGGAACTGCTTGATTAAAGGACGTGTTCAGCTAATAGTGGGAGATCATCTGAGCGGATCTGGAGTAATAACCGGGAGTGGAGCTCCATTCAGACATCAGTGTCTCCATCCATTTTACTGGAAGCTGCAGAGCTGATGTCTTTTTCAGTGGCCAGCACACGTACTTCTGTGCTGAGTACCAGCGAATGCCATAACACAACATGAATTCAAAAACGGGCACTTTCTATAAAAGCCCATTCACTCAGCCTATTGGATTTTTATGTCATTGTAATGGATTGCATAACAGGAATTGCTGTTGTCTTTTGGCTTAACACCTCTTTCAATAAAGAAAGAGCTGAGATAAAACGCAGCCTGAATATCTCTGAATTTCACAGAGACACAGAACTAATCCAAAACCTTTGTTTTCAGTCCTTCTATTTGATGTAGTATGACATTTTTATGGACAACAGCACAGGCTGGACATCCAGGAAAGCAGTTTTCTACTTATGTAATTTTCTCATTTGTATTGACTTAATTAAGAGGAAACATAATATCATTACCACTTCTGTAATCATGCTTTGTCTCAGGATCTGACACATACTGGATATGTGACAGAACGCAGTTAGGAACGTGTTACTGTCATAGTGACGTTCCATAGATGCTGTCCTTCCTCACACAGGGCTTTCCAGCTTGTGTCTCAGTTCCTCACCTGTGCCGCAGTGACCTTCCTGTTCCACATCATAGGTGAGGCAGCAATTTGTAGATGCAGCCTTTAGCCAGAGAAACTTCAAAATGATTAGCAGTAATTGTGAAAAGTGCTGGATCAGCGGCAGCCCTGGTTTTCGCTGTTGTGCTTTCATTTAGTTTTTCAAACTGATTTCCTATGCCAGTGATCCTGTTTTCCATTTTATTTGAAAGTGCAGAGTCCCCGCTCAGAGAAGGGTTTGAAGAGGTTTTAAACATGTTGCTGACATGGTCCATCAACCACAGAGAATAGAGTCTTCTCCAATATGAACTGCAGTCATTGATTTATTCTCAGTAAACACGTATAAATCAGAATTTCTTTGGCATAAATTGACCCTATATCCAAAACTGATTTTTGCCACTAGAATCTGAGAGATGTTTAATCATGTCATCACACCACCAGCAGATATTTTAATTATAACATTTAATTGTGCTTTACAGTAGCTGGCGGTAAGTTTAACTCTGACATGATTACGCTGCTGTATGTTCTTTGTGTGAGACATCACATTCTCACTGAACTTGAGCTGTGAATGTTATTTAAGGACATTGATTCACTTCTCAACCCAATTACCCCTGTTCTACCAAAACACAATACATATGCGTTGAATAAACTTGAAGGATTTGCCACGCTGTCCAAGCAACCCAATATTTGATGCTTTACTGCCGTTCGATGCCTGCATAGAAGAATGTTACACAAGAAACAACTTTACGGTATTCAGCTTGAAAACCATTTCGAGACATGAATTATACCACCGCATTTTTTTTCTGTAGGTGTGTATATCCTTTTGTTGTCCCACATTTGCATACACTGCATGCAGTCTTTGTAGGTGGTGAACAGAAACATTTTTGCATCTGATGGTTGCCTTCCTGTCTCCCCTCACCCCCCTTTTTTATTATATTGTGTCCACAATGGCTGATGAAAAAGAGGCTGGACTGCTGTATTTTTATCAGAATCTCAACTGTATTCCCAGAAGGAGCCAGAAAGTAGCTTTACCAAGTTTTATACTCTTCTTCCAAACCCTAAAGCAGATTAGCCTGAGATGAATGAGCTTAGTGCAGCTTAGCATGTAAGATCTGATTGCGGTACATGCATGAAAAACATTTTTGTCTCTGTACCCTGGCTTTGCCTCTGTCCTTCTCTGCTTGCTGGCTACGTGTCGTGACAGTTCTGAGGAATTTGAGATCTGCACGTAAGAGGACTGCATGACATTCAGGCTGCTCTTTTGGTATCTCCTGTGAAGGACTGTGCAGAGGTCAGAGCGCGTGAAGCATCGGTGGCAGTTCAGCCCACCGTGGGTATGATGTGGGTGTCAGTATCTCTCAACCAGGATCGGTAACAGACACACAGCTTCATAATCACTGAAAGAACATTTAAATTTCAGTTGCCTTTTTTTCTTTCACAAAGGAAAGCTACGAGACTGCTTTTTAGCAGCACAATTTCTTATGCATTCAAAACGGTCCACTTTGTGCCTGAATGGAAATCAGAAAGAGAGGCAGCAGCTTCAGATCTCAGCATGTGCTTAAACGGAGTTCTGCTGGCCGGTGGCCTTGATGATGACTGCACTGTACACATGAGAATCTGCGCTGAAGCGCCATTCTTCGAGCCATTGTCTTTAATCTGTTGTACTGTTTTTGCATTGGAGAAATCAGTGCTATAAGTTGAAATCATTGTGGAAATTAACTGCGAATAGAAGGGCTCTGTCAATTTTAATAACTCACACAATGACTATCGCATCCAGTGCCTGTAGTGGCCTACTGTGACCACTAGGCACCGCTGTTTCCTCTTTCTCCCCTGTCTGTATTCCTTCTCACTTAATGTTCCTTAGTTAATGATATCAGTGTTGTCACCGGTTTCTTGTTATCTGTTCTTCCTTATTTAAAAGCCATCCTTCTTTCAGTTCCCTTCTGGTTACTGTTGTAGCGTCATAGTAGTAATTCTGATGCTTGTGAGCATTGTGGTTAGATGTTCTTTGTAAATACCTTAGTCTGTTTCTTCCTGTTACCCCTTGTGTTAGGCATATGTCTCCTTGTAATAAACCCCCCTTTCTGCATAGTAGACCTCGCCTCCCTTCTCCAACGTTACAGTGGCCAAAGTAGGCATGCACAGTGTGGAAGAGTGCAGACCTCTACTCCTACTGTGGGAAGATTCAGAATCTGGTAAAAAGCGTGCTTTTATAAGTGTGCAGCAGTCCACAGAGGGGCTCTCCTTATGTGTGATGTTTCTTCTTTTGTCGGACACTGTTTTATCACTCAAAGATGTTCAAAGAGTGACAGTCATTCCAATTTGTTGTTCGCATTAATATTTTTGTTTTGTTTTTCATTCCCCTTGGAAGCAAAGCTGTAAAGAAAAGGCTGTGCAAATAGGACAGAAGCCTTTTTATTACAGAAAAGGTGTACAGTGAGACCTTTATGCATGGTAGGGATAACAGCAAATGTACAGTGACAGGTACGAAGAACATCTTTTGCTAGAGTCACATGCTCTGTTCTCTCAGAAGATATCTTTTACAGACAATTAGTTTCTCCACATCTCAAGAAGTGACTCCATTATCTGTTTTTGTTGTTATTGTTAATCAAAGCCCGGTCCATTTGCTTTGCTGATACTCTGCTGGGTCTGAGAGCCACAACACTGAATCGAGCAGATAACCTGCTTCTGAAGGATACAGAAATGCAACATTAACTCCGCAGTGACTAATTCAAAGCCTTTAAACAATATCACTTTGGGTATGGGTTGGGAAGGGAGAGTATCTTAAATGCTGCCTTTGGAGGATTTTAATGCAAAGCCAGCAAAATGCAGACAGACAACAGTTTAATAGTCCTAAACTTGGAAATGAGATAACGGCAACATTCAACAACCAAAATTTATGCACTCTGAATTTCACGCTCTTCAGGTGAAACTGTGCAGAGATAAGATAGGGGCTCTAATGTGCTTTTAACAGACTGTGTCCAAATTATGATAAGAGGAAAGAGTAAGTAAACCAGCGTGGACAGAAACAACACCAGTATCAAAATATAGATAACTGTAGACCTGCAGTGTGTACAAGTGCAGATTTCTTTTAAGATTCAAAATCTGGAGTTTTTGAGGATATTAAATCATTCAGCCTTATACAAATAAGGCTGAATCTCTGCTCACAGTTCAAGAATTCAATACTGCCATTGATTTGTCTCAGAATTAATCTTTGAGACCCAATGGTGTTGTTTCTCTTGACACTGAAATCCCTACTTTGACAAATATTGCTACATATTTGAAGATTAATGGATGATTGGTTCATTAAACTATAATTTGAAGAAAAAACTGACAAAGCCTGAAAATAACTACCATGACTGTTAATATAAAACACCTAAATGGAAGCTAATGTTGAATTCTGTCAAGGGGATACAGGAAAAGTAGTAATAAAGTTAAGATGAAGAAAGTACTATATATGCTATAATGTATATAATGTATGTACTAATAATACTCGCAGACTTAAAAGGTATTCAGAAAAGTAAATATGAGTTTTATACTCAAGCCTTCACTGAAATATGCATGAAAGAAAACAATCGTTTTTTTATAAGCTTGTTAGTATTTATTAAATGTTCATCTGATAATTTGTAAAATACTGCTAATCTGTATGAAAACATCCACTTTTTACTGGTTTGAGAACCTAAAGTGAAATAAACCGAATGAAGCTGTCCTCCACAATCTGTTTCTGATTCCAGGTACACAGCTACTGACCTAATATGTAAACCATAAGTAACCTATTTTTAAATAATGCATTTATTTACTCTCTGACCTGGAAAATAATAAACAAACAATTTAAAAAAAAACACCCATAAACAGAATTCTTAACCTGTGCTGTATCAAGGGAAAGATCCCAGTAAATAGTGTCTCTGACTGCACCGCTTGGTAAAGGAGAGAACTGACATCACTGACTAAAAATGGAAGGAAGAGGCTCAGGCTCCTCTACCTTCAGCCGGGAAGCTTGCCTAACGGCACACTTGACAGATGCTCCTTGCCTGTCAACCGTTTGCGTCTAATGGTAACAAGGCTGAAAAAAAAACATCAGATCGTTAAAAATAAATTGCATGCGACTGCCCTACACGGCAGCCTCGCGTCCCCGAAACGACAGAGGCAGGTTCCCCCACGCTTATTTTACTGGGAAATGAGCAGACACTTAAACGCTGGAATGACTTAGCGGGAGAAGTAACGGGACGCCGGCCTGCGTCCTCCCTGCTGCACGCGTCTCCGGAGAACGCAGTAAAGGGAGCGCATCAGAACAACAGCGGTTTATTCAGAGCCATATCAGCTACTTCCTAAGTCATCTGTAAACACTCGGTCTGCAGAGCAGCGCTGAACTTCAGAGACCGGGGCAGCGGACTCGTTCCGTTGTTTAAAAAAGAAAAATTGCATTTGGTTTAGAGGACAACCTGGATCAAATTCGAAGAAGGCATGCATGAGATTGGGAACAAAATCAGTGAGACAAACCCATGAATACTAACAACATTGTGCCAAACACACAATAAACCAACTGTAAAATTTACGTGGCTGAACTCTAGTTGTTGGTGTCTACCTTCCTTAAGCTTGTAATGTTCCATCCACCTGGGCAGGGTCATAGGGAGGCCTGGAGCTTATTCCAGGGATCTTAGGACACAAGGCGGGGGACATCCTGGACAGGGTGCCTGTCCAACTCATGAAAGATAAATTCTTTAAAATTTATTTATAAACAATGATTATATTAAATGCTTCATTGATTTTCTTAACCGCTTAGTCCTGGTGAGGGTCGCGGGGAAGCCTGAAGCCCATCCCAGAGCACATAGGGTGCAGGGCAGGGGACACTCAGGGCAGGGCACCAACCCACCACAGGGCACACACACACTACGGGCAATTTGGACACACGAATCAATCTGACTTGCATGTCTTTGTAGAGCGGGAGGAAACCGGAGAACCCGAGAAAACCCACCAAGCCAAGGGAGAACATGCAAACTCCACGCACACAGACCTTAAGCGGGAATCAAGCCCCAGGCCTGAAGGTGACAGTGCTAGCCACCATGCCACCCTGCCACTGCAGTTAATACAAATTTTATTAAATGATTTACTGAATAGAGGGATAAAATGACATCATATCCGAAATGGAGACCACGGCGAAGACATAAAGGGGGTCCTAAACAGGGACTGTGGTCTGTGAAATATACAGCTATCACTGACAGCATATGTGCACTGTTCCTCTGTGAGAATCTGGGGTAGTGCTCAGGGGGGTGCGACAGAGTCATGGACATGTCCCCCTTTGTCCTGCTGGCCACTGCACAGGGGATGGGGAGGGACATGGCTCACCCTGTCACCCTGCTGACAGCTCTTTAGCCACATTCCACCCCCTCCACTCAGCTGTCATTTGACGGCAGCAGAGACAGCCATAATTGGCTCCTTAATAGCGTGCTGAATGTGACATCTGAAAGAATAAACATCTTGGCAATTTGAGTGTCTAAAAGTGACAGCTTTAAAAAAAAAACCGGTCTACTATGATTTCCTGTTCAGAGCCATTTGCGGTTGTGTGAATACTTGGTTAATAATGTCCTTGGATTTTTTTTTTTCCAGTTCTTTCTTTTTATCACTATAATAGCATGTGGACAGCAATAACACCCCACTCTTTTAACTGGTCAATACTTTGTATAAATTTAAGTTCAATAGCATTTATTCTAAAACTGTAGAATCTGGGCTCATTTGGGAGGGTGGTTATAAACCCATTCAGAGTTCCACTCCAGGAGGCACTCTCTCACTCACCTTTAAAAAATGTTTTGTCCCACAGAAGTACCTTGAAAATGTTAAATCTCTTCACAGAAACAAGGAGGGATTTGCAGGGTAATGGTTAGCATTCAGCACAGACGCCTTAGCCCTCATATCATTCCTGTCTCCATTTAAATTGAGGCAAGTAGACCTTGCACAAGGCAGACACTGAGCAACAAGATAAACACAACTCCATTAACCTGCCTCCACTCTGAGGACCTGCCTAGCAGGTTATTGGGCACTGATTAATGATGTGTACTTTGCAGCAATCATTAAAAAAAATCCTCCGCTACATATACACCAAAGTACTCTGCAATGTATCCATTCTCTTTGCTTGTGAAGTGAAATTGGTGTTTACTGACCCCGCCTGCATTGCTGTAACCTCCTTTGATTGACTATGCATTTTAGGCCAATTTATTAACCGCTATATGGGACTGCAAGGCCTGAAATTGAAAACTTTTGGATCTAAATTAAGAAATATGAGCCTGAATCTCAATGGGGTCCGAATGTATGACCTGATTTGGTGCCGCTATCTTTAATCCCGTATCGTTTTAAGACGGAGCCGCTCCAGCACAGAAAAGCGGTGTGTGCTGACGCGAAGCCGCATGTTCTCATGCGTTCCTGCATGTTGGTGAGGGGGGGGAGGGGGCACCACAGCTGCACCATGTTTCTGAGCGGGCGAACATTCTGCAGAGCAAGTCAAGAGAATGAGGGCAAATTTACCAAACACCTCTCAGAAAAAGGTCACTGCAAAAACACTTTTTTGTCTGCCAGTACGTTTCTCAGAAGTCTGCAAAGGATGGCTGAGTTACAGAGACGGCATTTCGGCCATTTGTGGTGATGACATATGATGTATTGCGGCAGCTTATCACTGGCGATACTGTTGGCACGTAAAATATATGGCCTCAGTTAAAGTACCCTGAATTTTTCTAAAATGCTTATTTAAAATTGAGGTTCTTACTTATTGATGCAACCCGCTGTTTGTCCTGTATTCAGTACCACCTTTGTCTTTGATGTTGTTTCGTGTTCATTTTCCCTTCATTAATAACCAGTGGCTGCTCCTTTCCACACTGTCAGATGTCCTCTCTTATGTTGCATATGGCCCCTGAATGCCAATAGTCATCTGAAAATAAAAAATATGTATATCGCAAAGGCCTTGGTGCTGTCCATTTATTTCATTTAGCATTTGCTTTATAAACTCAAACAGATCTTTAGTTCAAGGATGTAACCATTTTTACATCTAAACAAAAAGTGATTCAGGACTATTGTCATAGGAATAACCTAAAAGATATTGGGTGTTTTGTGGCAGAATTCCCTCGTGTTTCTAATATACTTGACTGTCATTGGGGCGTATCTTTGTCGGACTCTATGTAAAGTAGATTATCACTAGACTCAGCATGTGCTAACTTCTTTAACATTAGTTGTAGCTCATGTTAATTATAGGTTCATGGAAGACACCATCCAGTAGAATGACTTTAATTCTATCATACTAAACGCTAATTATTCAATAGGCAATGAAAACCTTTTTTCCCTTCAAGCAAGTCAAAGCAGATATCTTAATGTCAAAAGTGACGGAATATTAGACTAATGTGTCTTTATGCCAAAGACTGGCCCTTTGTACATAACTATGGCAGCATAAGGACTTAAGGTAATTTACAAACTCAATGGACTACATAAAACAGCAAAACTTCCAAATACGATATGGAACAGATAACACAGTCAAACTCCGAGTGACGGCGCAGCTCATGGCTTTGTTGTCAGAATCTATCCTTCACCTAAAACCTTAGCGAGAATATCAGCCTAATTAGACACATTTCATTCTAAATTTAGCAAAAGGGGAAGTGTTTGAATCCCATACATGAACATATCACTCTACAAAGCAGCAGCTGTTCATGAGAAGGCTTTATTGCCTCGGCACTGTTAAACAGTTCTTGGCTAGCATCAAAGGCAGAACGTATGGGAAAATAAGGCCAGTAAGATATGCTGGTACAGCACCTTTGAGGGCTCTCAAGGTGAGGACAAATATTTTGTGTTGAAATCTAAATTTCAAAGGCACCCAGTGTAGGAAAGAAAAGCACATGTCTCAGATGCATAGTTACAAGGCCTTGCTGCGATTTTCTAGCTACTGGGGATACTTCAGGGAAGCACTTCAAGAGTAACCACAGCAGAGCTTATCTGTTGTATGACATTATATTCGTTTGCTATGGACTCCAGAGGTGCCATGTTTTTACAGACTAAAACTGTCTGCTTGAAGACAGCTCTACACCTAGGATTTGCTGCCTGGCTCAATCAGTGTCGCTTATGGTTTAAAACATTGAAAGCCTTTAATTTCACATATATATTTTATTAGGAGGGGGTGTGAACTGAGAGCAGTAAATTGCAAACATGACAAAAAGGTACCATGACAGTAACTGGGACACAGATTGAACAGTCTGTCTTGGCACCTTAATCCTTTAACACCCCATGTTCACTGTCATGGACATAAAGAAGATGTATTTTAGCATAACAATGTATTTATTTTGGTATTATGTTTTGATGTGAGAAGGATAAGATTAACGTGGGGGGAAAAATTCAATCAGAGGGAATTATTTGGGATTTTACTGCCGTTACTTATATTAAACAGGTCTGAATGACTGCTGGGTTCATTGCACTAGCTGTGCCAATCTATGAGATACAGCTACAGGGCACCAGAGTATGGATGCCCCTTCAGGAGCCAGACTGCAGTTGGCCAGTGCCCCCTGTTGGCATTCATAATTTGGATCCTAGCTCACCGTTCTTCTCCAGTTCTTGAGTTTTCTTAAACACATCTGAATCCTGCGGGTCCTCTTGGTGTGGATTCATGCGAAGCCGTCTCTCTGCATTGTGAAATGTTGCCTTAATTAGCAATTGCCTTTGAATTTCACTTTTTTTTTCCCCTTTTCACACCATGTGATGGAGTTGATCTTGCGGCCGTCCATGTTGCGATACGTCAAGAAATCTCATCAAAGATTGTCAGCCGCTGACACAGGCGTTGCTGTCTTGCCAAAAGCGTCAGTCTGTCGTACAATATGAAAAGATCTACTGAAAATCAAACATCTCCTCCTCTCCTTGCTTAACATGTGTTATTTTTAACTGCTATCTTATCAGTTTATTTTAGCAGTATTTAATGAATACCTTTAGCATTGCTGCGAACTCTCAGAAATGTTTCTGCAATGTCTGTCAGTTGTGTTTTGTTGTTTTTTTGTGGTTGTGTTGGGCTACTGGGCGATTTCTAATCAATCAACCTACAGTATAGTTCTCTGCATGATAAGGCATCCGAGATTAATGCGTCCATGTTTTGGTCAAAGGAAAGATGATGCGGAGTCCTGTCATGGGGTCTGTCTGGATTTATTAAAGTTTTTTTTTCCCATTTCAAAGCCACCACTACATTAGAGTTGACAGGAACGAGAAGTAGACATATTACATACCAGTGTCAGAGGAAACACTAGGCCACACTGGCTTAAACAGAATTGTACACTGCACTTACATGTTCATATTAATACAGGTTGAAAGCCCAGAAACATCACTCACCAAAATGGAAAGGCCCTCTGCCCATGAAATTAAAAAATAACTAATTCCACAATGAGAGCAGACATGGCTACAACATCGGCTGCTTCTCTCAGCCTGTGCGTTTTGCTGAAGTAATTATTTCCACAGAGAGTCAGCTGGCATTTCCGCTTACAACCAGGCACCAATTAAAATATATTTTATAGAACCCGCAGGCAGGACTCTGGCCTTTGAGAAGTGTTGTTTTTCACACCTGCGCCACAGAAATGGTGGGTAGAAGGAAGAATACAATTTTAAAAAACCATTAAACTACTGTGCTCTTCCTATATATTATACTGCAGCAAGAGGCCTGAGTAAGTAGCAATGAAAGAGGAAGAATATCGTGCTGATTGCAGGTGTGCCACCTGGCCAGGTTGTTCCTTTTAGCTGATTGCCAATCCTGCTCATAAAAGAGTTGCCATTTTCCCCCACAATCCCTGCAAGGTCACAGTAAACAAGTAGAGCACTTTTACTCCCCCGCTCCATGGTGTACCAAAATAGTATGATAATGCTGTGTTTATATGTATGTTGGTTCAAAAAGGGGAGCTTTTCACAGCTAAAAAATAACCTCATCTTTGATAGCTGCTGCATGTGTTATTTTTAATTCGGCCTTGAAGGTCAGAGGTGTGATTACAGTTGTGGGAACGGAGAGCCATCGCAACTGTTATTTCAGGTGTGAATCGGTCGCTAATTTTAAGGGAACTCCAAAATGTCCGTGACGACAGCATTTGAGCGCTGCGAGCCCGTTCTACATGCCAGTATGTTATCTGCGTCTTCTCAGAGGGTCCGTTTCCTGCTGCGAAACACTTTGCAAAAATAAAACTTCAAGAGCATTAGCCTTTGTTTGATCAAAATAGGATCTTTTTTTGTTTTGCGTAATGAGTAGCAGACGCTGTGTTAGTTTAAGGATGGTAATTGCCGTGAACTCGTTAGCCATGCCCTACACAAATCTACCATTAATGGGTTAGACGCCTCAATCAATCAATATTCTGGAAATGTATACTTTCCTTAAAGGCTTATGACTGACTTGTGTTTCCTAGCTCACTACAAAAGAGGCAAACACAGAGCTTTGGCTGAGCTGTACAGATACGAACGTGCATCGGCGAAAATTAAGTACTGAGCCCCATGCCCTGACACAGGTCCCCAGCGTGAGCGCTGGCCCATCAGCCCACGTGCGAAACTGAAGAACGCGCCAGAGCCCCACTTTTCACTGTCCCTGACAATAGCCTTCTCGAGAGGACGAGCTACCGGCAGGGCTGTGGAGTGTGTGAGGCTATTGCATTTGGATTTGTTCTGTTCACAATGGATTTCTGAACTCCTTAAATGGTGCAGAACCTATTTTTGATGGTAAATCCTTTTTCCTGTCAGCACTGATGACATTTTGCCTGGGTTTTATTTTTTTTCCCCCAAGTTCTGGCTTCTGCCCTATGAGTTTCCAGTGCTTTTCTAAATGAGGCCACTTTTTCTTCATTTGCTGGTAATGCCGCTCTGTTTGATGCCTCCGCCCTAAAACGATGCACTTAAAGAGACTTGTATAGGAATTCTACATTACCGCCACTTAGTCAAACCCACACAGATGCATACCTTGTTGATAAAAAGTCAAAGGGAGTAAACCTGCCCTTGTGGGAGACACCAGTTTTCATCGCCATACAGTTTCCAGCTGACCTAACAATTTAAGCGGCAGCTTTGCTTTCAGACAGCGTCGCTCATCTCCATTAACCCAAAAGTGCAGCATGTGAGATGATGGATGTTAGCCGGAGAGAGAAGCACTCAGACCAGATGGCCCTCACAAGGTGAGGGAGGCACACCAAGCTGGCACAGGCAGGTGGCTGCCCACAGCCCCCCCCTCACCAAGAGGGCGGCCTCCGGCCTCTACAGCACTTTCCTCCCCTGGCACGAGGAAGCTTTATGGTGCCACCGAAGAGTAAGACAGGTAAGAGGAAGACAGATGGACTTCATTAAAGTTCTTTTGCTTTTGTCTGGTGAGAAATTGTACACAAGACAGACACAGTAAAATGGGCTCAAGGCAATAGTTATCATTGTTTATGTTGTTTATGGATCCGCGGACCTATGAACCTGTGTATGCCCTCATGGCCGGCTCTTCAAGCTGGGATTCATTAATACTCTTTAGTGTAAATAGCACTAAGCAGTCAGAAGAGAATCTCGGCTGCTGATTTTGCCACAGTTGTGGCGTTTTAACACAGGGTGGACGTACCATGACGTAATCTGAGTGTCCTGAGAGTTTAATGTAATTATCGTGACCAAAGAAGCAGAAATTTCTCCACCAGGGGAGTGGAGGGGCCTTTTGATCTTGAAAGGTTCCCTCTTGAATTGCAGAAAACCACCAGCTCCAGCCACCTCTTATGAAAGACCCTCTTTGAGTTAGCTGCGGAGCCATTGTTAATGTTCAGGTGAATTTTCCTTGGGCCGCAAAGGTTGTTTGTAACTTCATTATAAAATATAAAAAAATTTAATAAAAAATAAGACATGGTTTATTTATTTCTTTATTAAAACTTTTTAGGGGCTGATCAAAAAGGAAGATGTCTTTGATTGCAGTCTTAATATTCCCTGAGTCAGCCTTCAGACTTTGTGTGCAGGGACCATTGCTTCTACATGCTTTGCATGCTCAATGTAGGAGTAGCACAGAGTAGCACAGCCATGTGGGTAGTTTGTTCCACACACAGTGTTGGGAAACCCAATGTCTCCTGTGTGTGGACTCCGCTAGCAGATCACTGCCATGCCATGCACATATGAGAAGCTAAACCTGGGAATGTGGTTAGGTACAACAGCAACACAATTTACGTTGCTTGATGCACCTTTCCATAAAAAGTTTAAAATTATGTCCTATATGTATCTATGTAAGGCTAGTTTAGCTAGTCATTTGCCAGAGAGAAGTTGGTGTGTGAAAAGTTGTGTTGCTGAAGGGGATGTGTGTAGGGTGTGACACTTGCAGTGATATTAAAGCTGTGAGTGCTGTAGTCATCTTGTGACACGGCCGGATTGTTACAATCTTCGCTGTAGCGATCGTCTCTGGACTGTTCCATCTGGTATTAACACTGTCAAGTGGCGTCCTCAACGAATGAAGGACTTTCCTGACATGCCGCTGTTTTCCAGTGGAGAGTAAACAACTTCCATGGCAAATCATGTATTTCCACTGGGAGAACTCCACCTACCTCCAACCGTCTTCCTAGAGAAGGTGCATGAGATCCCACCTTTTGGCAGCAAAGGGCTTAACGGTAATTTACAAGCACAGAGCCTGAGAAGCTGGAATGGTGGTGGAGGCCAGGTGGAGACTCATGCTTCACCTACAGGTCCAGTTTTTGTGTGTGAGCACCTCACTTTCCTGCAGCACCAAGTCCATTCCATTGATTATCCTAGGGCTGGGGTGTCAATCATTCATAGTCTTTCTGCAGTAACGTGGGAGCGGAGCACACTCATGTTTTGCAGAGAACCGTGGGATTGCGTTGCCACTCTGAGCTGCGTTTCGCTCATTTCCAGCAAACACTCTGTGGGGGGATGTTATTGAATTGTACTCCATATGACAAGCTTGTGAATTATGAACAGGCCAGAGAAGGTCCCTGCCTCAGTGCCCAGGAATGACATCGCATGCCAGAAGACCCGTTTAAATTACGACTGTAGTCACATTCGGTGAACCATTACTCTGTCATCTACATCAGGTCGGATTACATTTAAGATGCCTGATACACTTTATTTCTGATAAACAACTACATTAAACCGGCAAATAACGTCTTCAATCTGGACAATGAACTGCTCTTAAAACAATAACAGCCCGACCCATTGTACATCACTGCAGTTCATTTAACCTAATCATGTCTTGTAATACATTGGATGGGGCAGGTAGTAAAATTCTCTGTAATGTCCATAAAAGGCAGAAGGGAAACAAACTGTATCCTCTAAACATAATATACAACAGCTGGGGACAAATGCATACCTTTTTTTCTGAATATATAGGGAAGAGGCAGATAAATCTGAAAGCTTATTAGATAAATTATATTGTATTTAAGAACAATAGTGCAGAGGACACATTATTAAGCCCCCAGGTCTCTAACTACGCAAATGCAACTTCTGGTATCCTTACCTTCGGGCTGTTTGGTTTGTGTTGTTTTTTTTTTTTCACGTTTGACACTATGGCGATGGGATTCTAAACATATGTCGCCCTAAAAGTAATCAAATAATTGAAGCCTGATTTAATTGGTGCCGCTTTAACACAGCGAGTTTGCAGAGTCAGGGCGGTGCACGTTAGAATGGGCAGCCATCGCGTTTTACGCACAAGATGTAAAAAAAAAAAATTGCTGTGTTTGGAAGCCATATTAGGAAACTCACAGGCAGTTTAGTGGAGAGATAAGAGTTTGAGTGTAGCATGCTAAATTGCCACACTTATAACATGCTTTCCCGTGCTTAGGTCTGGAGTACCATTATTGACTTATTTTTAGCACAAACAAAACTAGGGCTTCAGTGAAATGTCTCGTGACAGTGCATAAACAGGCAACCTGGGCCGTCAAGCAGGTCCTGGAAGCATTTTATCCCTTTGAATGTTTAATATGCCCTAGCTTTGTGTCATTTCATTTTTATTGTCATAAGTATTTGGGGCATCCGTCACTTTCTGGTGTCAGAAGCTAGAAAGCATTTCAAACTGGGACTGTAAATGACATAGCTGTGATACTTGTTCCTTTCTCACACTTAGCGCTCACGCACAGAGGGAT
This sequence comes from Chitala chitala, assembly GCA_025773905.1. Classification (NCBI taxonomy): domain Eukaryota; kingdom Metazoa; phylum Chordata; class Actinopteri; order Osteoglossiformes; family Notopteridae; genus Chitala; species Chitala chitala. The sequence goes on from JABJVR010000031.1 coordinate 1,263,063, forward strand.
GCCTAATCCGCATAATTAAAATGTGTAATTGAAGTTTAACAAGGAATATTGTATTTCCCCTGGTTAACTTAATAGTTTTCAGCATAAATAAAGATTAATAGAGATTGTCAAATGATGATCATTTGAAGCCAAAAGGTGCAAAAGAAAATGTTTTAAGTTCACAGTTTTATTGTGTCCAATTAAAACCAGCAGTGAGACAGACCATCCTGCTCTGTCTCTGCACGCCTGTCCCGGTTAGGCCACTGCCAAATATCTGCTCTGGAATCCGTCCATGCTCGGGTTTACTTCACTTACAGGTTTCTCCATTTAAATGTCCCAAACGCATCGGTTGTATAACTTAATGAAGACAGACACCGTGATTGAGAAGCACAGAAACATTCAAGTAAACGCTGACATCTCTCAGTGGTGAAATATTATATATGTGTGTGAGTGAATGTTTGCTCAAAGAACTTCTCGTGTCCTCATAAATTTACTGCAATTTACTGCACCATCAGCGTCAAGAGACATGGATGGAATAAAAAAGAAAACTGTAAGGAGCAACACGCTGATATTATTTGTCATGACTTTAGATTATTACTAGATATGGTTTATTCCTAGTCTCCAGCTAGGCAGACAGACGTAGCAGGCATGCTGTGTCAGTGTGGTGTCAGTGCTGACTGACACTCTCTGCAGTGCAGATCTCTGTCTTCTGACAGCTAAAGATACACATCGCTGTTCTTTATTCACACCCTGCTTAGTTTGTGTATTTTCACACCGCTGCCTATTCCAGGTTTCAGTGCATCTGAACAGCTTGCCTGCTCATAATGCACAATGTCAGGAAATCATCTTCAGAACGAGGATGTTCTCCGGCAAAGAGACTGCTCTGCTTGGCCACAGTGAAAGCCATTCTAGTAACAAGAAAATGAAAGAAGATAAGTATGCCACCCACCCCTGAATTACAGTAACACTGATAAACGACCGTATTCTTACAGTTATGAATTTTTGTAGAAAAGGCCTTTCCCTTCCTGACAAACAAGGGACGGAACTGCAATTAGACGAGAGTAAAAATGGAACTGAATGAGACAGAAGCGGCGTACTGGGATGGAGAAAAGGTGATGTGAGTATGTGGCTGGGAATGTAGTGCAGTCTGTAAGTGGTTACATCTTCAACAGGACAAACTCGCTTTCATAAAGCTGGATGTAAAGACGTACCACGTGATGAGCACATTTTAACGCTGTGGCAGAGCAGAGCAGCGAGACTAAGCAGCTGATTTACATTTAAAGTAATGAAAAGCAGCATTAAATGGAAACAGACGCCCGTGTTTTTCATTTCGTCGAGTCGAGTTTAAATTCACGCCTCTGCTCTTACATTTTGACATGTGGTTTAACGCGATTGTGACCTAGATTTGACTTGATAAAAACGATGCAGTTTCAGCAACAGGTGCTTGACAAAGAGGCGCAATTAAAACGAGCTGTAGAGTCTATTTTGCTACTAAGCACAGCTTTGTGACAAAGGTGAGTTTTTATTACTCCTCGTGTCCATGTTTCTGAAGCCAGCCAGTTTGTTTATTCAAATACAGAAAAGAAAGAAAGCCATGCGTGAGCAGAACACCCCCGCTTACTTGAACAGGAGTGTAATGTTCCAGTCCTCATCCAATCAACTTTCCCCCATTTACATTAATGACAGCATTTTCTAGAAATTCCCAGTGTAACAACCTCACAGTCACCTCCTGTGTGCAGTTCATCTTCTCTCACTGTCAGCCAATAAACCACTCGCAGCACATTTAATTAGAAATGCAATTATGAGCGAGGTGGGAAAGGTCAGAGCAGACTAGGATCCTGACAGACACATTATGTGTTATTTATTAGTCTAGAAGGCAACAGCTAATTCAGAGGTAGGTGAGTTGGGGCTTAAATTGAGGAAATGAGAAAAAAAAGTGCCAGAACTCACAAGATTAATGTTCACTGAAAAAGATGAACATTTCCTTTAAAACGCTCTTTTAGTTCTTCAGGACAGTGTATTGTTAAACGTATAAAGCGATGGGAATGTAAATTCAGCATGCATTTTCCTTCAACCTTCCACTTTCTGGCATGTGTGGGACAGTGTAGCACAGCAGTGAGCATGAAACAGGATTCAAGAAAACAGAACAGCAAAAAAAAAGAAAAAAGAAAAAAGTAAACAATGGAAACAAGTTCCAAGCAGCAGTAATACACCACAGAAATAAAACTGCTAAATGGGCAACGACACATCATATCCCAGTTGGACTGTGCAATCCCAGTGCTTCAAGTGGGTAGGCAAACTTGTAAAGACATCATATTGGGAAGTTACAATCTCCTTAGGTGAGAGGTAACAATAACCCCTAGCACAGCAGGGTTGATGAAAGGGGGGGCGTTCAGGCTGGGGGGAGGCCAACAACACCGCACTCCAGGCTCCTAGCCCTGCAGCAGATACATCATGAGATCCAGCCCTGGCATGGAGCCACACTGTCAGAGGACACTTTTAGTCCCTCATCACCCCTTCCTTAGAATCCTACTTGGCACACGTCAACGTTGGCTGAAGGCCTTGAGTTGGAGGGGGTCAGAGAGGAGGAATCGATAGCACCAACTTGTCAGCGAAAAAAAAGTGATTGATACTCCTCTGCACTTCTCTAGGAAGCCCACTTTGAGCACTAGTAAGTAATTGTATGCTGTAGTCTACACAGCTTGCAACTACTGTTGAAGATGGGGATCTTTCCTTTTCCTGCCCCCTCAACACAGCAACAGATGCATTCTGGGAAAGCATTATAAACAAAGCTTCTTCCACTTTTGGTCTGGCACTACTGCGGTGCAAGGAGGTGTAATACAGTAACAGGGATATTATAGTAAACTATACTATAGTACAGTACTATAGGATAGTATAGTGTAAAGAAGTATAGCAACAGTCCCAAGCATGGGTGGGATTTTTATTAGCATGGGAGGGGGAATGGCTTAGTAAAGGCTGTCTGAATGTCCTTCAGGGCCCATGTGCCAATGGCGTCAAAATGTCCCCGTCGCTCATGCCAAGCTGCTCTCTGCCAATAATCTATTAACCTCATTGAATGCATCATGGCATGTTAACAGCAGTGACTGATTCCTCCATTCAGGTACAGTGACACATGCCCTCCTTCTCGTCACTCTATGTCTGTTTTGTGGTTGCCCCACGTTGCACTAGAATGAAATATGCAAGCCTGGGAGGGCAGTGCTGAGTAAATCAATGGCCTTTCTTCAAGCGTGTTTCATGCCGTTTGAACGAACAAATCCCCCACCTCTCTCTTGCCAACCTCCCAAAACGCCCTACCGCTGCACCTCAGCTGAGGGATTGGGTACAGCAACAGGTGTAGGAGAGGCAGGGAACCATCTGCACCAATCAAATGAGACGGCACCTTCTCCACAAGGCCTCATTAGCACAGCGAGTCAGCTGTGCCGCAGCGCTGATACCACATGTATATGTCAGTGTGAAATGTACAACGTCCAGGGCTGGCGCTGAGCAGAGCCAAACAGGCAATAACGCACAGCACAGCAGCACGTGGCGCCCGACGCACGTACCAGAAAGGGGAATTTTGAAGAAATCCAGAATGCTGAGCATACAGCAGAATGCGCTGATGGCTTTTTGATCTGAAAAGGCACAATAAGACAGGGGGCAAACATGGGCTCGCATGGCATCAGCGTTCTGGTTTATTTTTTACAATGTACAATATACAAAAATATAGAGTACCAAAAAATTCACAGTGTCTAAAAGGCAGTGATTACAGTCTATATCCAACAGTACCAACAGGTCAGTTGCATAGAAGGGCACCAAGCCTATGGGATGGAGCTCAGGCAATGCAAACATTTGTGTCCAATGACAGGACAAGGCTGTCCAATTGTAAATAATCACACGGAAAGAGTGGCCTACCACAATCAACCGGTAGCTAAGGGAAACTGAAACAGCAGGCATTCTAAAGCATCCTTTACTTAGGCTGGGAACGTAATGTTGAAAATTGACTGTACTTAATATGTTAATAGCTGGTAACACTTTCTATTGGCTGAATTTAAGCATTTGCTTCTTTATCAAGTTCTTTCACCCCTTAGGCATACATAGAAGTGTGCATGGCAGGGTCTGCATAATACATTCACAGCCTAACTAATTTAGACTCCGCAGATCTTTTACGGTGCAAACGCGGAAGCTGATAAGGATTACACCATGTGAGTATGTCTACCACAGCATCCTAAACATCCTAGTGAGAGTATTAAACAAGCAACTGAAAGATTAGTATAAGGATTAATAGTCAGCGCTACATGGGTTGTGCTGCTGCGTAGAGTTAGGTAAACTCCATCCCCCGATCTCTGTGGTTGGCATATACCCCACCTTCTGCACTTTTTTACAACTGTAAGGCTTTAAAAAACAGTGTTAGCTATACAATACACATTTACATAGCGCTAACGTTTGGAATGACATCTCCTATGTACAGACAGAGCCCTCCGGTTTTGCTACGCTGAGAATGAACTGCCACCATGCAGGCATGATGAAGGTCATCCTGAAACGCTCTGCACATTCTGAGCTTCATGACAAATTAGCATCTTTGTCAATGATACTTAGGGCTCCTGTTATCTTAGACCAAGCTGTATTTTTTATACATTATATGGCTACATACATCATGACGTGTCAACGGCAGGCACATCAACGTGCCTGTGTGTTCTTTAAGTAACAGAAATCCAACCCCATTTAAGGTTTTCTTTACACTTTACATGAGGATCATAAGGAAATGCTACAATCAACAGCTCCCTTCGTTTCAATAAGTGATGTACACAGATGAAGTGAAAACTAGCCTCAGGTACTGAGGCATACACTGTTTAAAAGCAAGACTTTTCATTGTTGCAGTAATGCATAATATGGGGACAGAGTTTATATTTGCCTATACATGCATATGCAAACTGCCTTGTTTTCTTTTTTCAAATTAAACTTGGCAACATCTTCCGTTTGTGTTCTGAAAAGGACACATTTTCAATGGTCGGGAAAAACAACTGAGTGTTCAGTGCACTCGCAGCCATGATGTTTAGACTGCCCACTCAGTTCTGCTTCAAGGCATCCAGACACTCACACTCAACATTCTGCTTAAACAAGTACCTAACCCAATGTTATACCACTCAGACTCCTGACAAGTATTCAGGTCATACCGCTTACAACCAATCTAATCTTAAACCGGACGTGAACATTTACTGTTACTCCACTGAAATACTCAAAAGCAAATGAAATAAAGTATAAAAAAGGGTATCATCCCTCATATTTTTGTAAACGCAGCCTCCGTGCCCCTCAGCAGGTCCTGAAGCTGTTTTTGTTGTCACTTCTGCAGCAAGGCTGTCCAACCCCCCCACCCCCATCTCATGCTTACAGTTGACATGTTCACATGCCATAATGCATCCAAATTACACACTTAATTACAACCAGTAGTAGTGCAACCCACATGATAACACTTTTATAACAGCTCGAAAAAAACTTTACTGAAATAACCATAGAAACAAAACGGCTGATGAACAAGTGCCAAGTGACCAGATAAAATAAACTGGAGGGCCATGTTTTCGCAATTCATTCAAGGTTTCTTTTTGAAGGAGTAGCATATTGAACAGCAGTGTGTGAAGCCAGGCAAGTACATTTTTTCGTTTCCTGGAGAAAAAAAAAGCCAGGTGGAATGAAACGTGTTTCTCACGGTATGAACTGCGATATGCTGCTCATGTTGAGTGTTAGTTTATTCCTCCATTGAGTGAAAGGCCAATGCTTAAGAGTCCAGTGAAACACAGGGAATTAACAGGAATTAACACTTGTTTCATGTTTTGATTTCTGTACGTACCGTAGCGTAACTGGTGCTGCATCATATGCTCAGTAATGGCTTCAGTCTAGTGCTACAGACGTCCCCTTCCGTATGCCAGTTTTTGACAGGGAATGTGTTAACTTACAGATAAGAGATAACCAGACCAAACACCAAACAGTTTGTGGAGAGAAAAACAAGAAATATCCCAAATTGCTTTGCCCCAAAGGACACTTAAAAACGTCAATGCAACAGGCTGCCCACTTGCAAGTCCGAAGCAATCCTGTTCAGCAGATGGGCATTGCTGTACTTTGTTTTTCAAGGGGACTTATCCTTATCTCTCTTTAAAAGTGCTGCCTTAAATCCAAGATATCCGCCGCAGAACATAACACAACAAGAGGTTCTTGGTCCTCACGAGAAAGAGAATATAGGGTGATATGCCAGGGTTTTTGGGTCCTCCAGATGTCCACCGCCTGACCCAGGAGTGCGTTCAGACTCAAAGATGAGGGCCGGGCCGGGCCAGGGGTGCGGCTGTGCTACAGAGCGTGCCTCAGCTGTGCGTGTAGGTCCTGCAGGGCGACGGCGATGAGTCCGGCCGGTAGTCATATTTGCTGAGCGTGCTCGGGTAATACGTGGTGGTATAAACGTTGGTTTGCTGAAGAGGGGAGGGGTAGAAGTTTGTCCTCTCGTCCGGGAGAAGGTTGTTCTTGTTCAGCGTCTGCAGAGGGCAGAAGGAAGTTGGCAAAGCATCACCGTGGGGGACTTACATTAAGGCAGTCTGGGACCACAGAGTGTGGAAGAACAGATGGAATAATACACTTAAATAGCAAAGCTTTCCCAATTCCCTAGCTGTTCTGCTACAAACCAGCCAAACGAACTAGAACAGAGCATAAAAGTTCCTGAGACAAAATCAGCAATGCCATGTACAGCTGTGTCCAGAAACATGAGAGCAGCAGTTTGAAAAAGCAGATGCCGCTGTATTCCCCACTTGTTTCAAAATGGCTTCAGCTGAGATGTCAGCACTTCAGTGGGTTCACGGACAAGGCCTCAGAGAGACCAATTGGGAAACAGTAATGAATGGCGGCCATTGAAAGACAAACAGGTGTCAGAGGAAGAAGAGAGCAAAGGGATGAGACAGGAGTTTAATTGGATGGACTTCACAATCCGTCATCAACAGCTGTTGGGTTCCAGCAAACCTTTGACACCGAAAGAGTCTAATGGAGGCCATTAATAATAACTAAATTAATTAGAAAGACACCAGCGCGCAACTCTTTCAAAACAAGGCGAACGGAAAATAAATTACCTCATTGCCAACTGGGACAAAACCGAAAAACAATCCATTTTTTAATGGGAAATAGAACCTTCTGGAGGGATATTTACAGAGTTGCTGTGTTTTAGCTTATTCTGCCTTTATCGTTTGGCTGCTCCAAACATATGGCGTTTATACGCCTGGCCTTGCGTCAAGGGTTGTGCATACAGGTGTTGACTTCAAAGAGAACTTTGTAGGGCAATGAGAGCAGCGGTACCTTGAATTCCATGGGGGTGTACTTCTCGTTCTTTGGTGTGGCGTTGCCTTTGTAGCTGAGGTGATTGGGAGTGGTGGGGTGGATGACAGCTGACTCCTGTGACGGCTTGTGGAACTTCTGGCAGTAGACATAGACCAGAAAGCTCAAGAGGCCGGCACCCAGGAAACAGGAGACGCCGGTGGCAATCAGGTGGAGGAGGGTGAACGCTGGAGGGGGGGGGGGGGACGACAATGAGTACTGCTGGACCCTTTACTGTCCATTACTGAGTGTTTTCAGGCCCTCTTCTCACACACACACACACACACAAAACAATATAACAAAATACAAGTAAGTCTTCACTTTCAGAAGGATAAAATATGGACGTGAATCCATATTTCTTACAGCCTGGCTCCCGGACTATACTGCAATTATGAGGAAGCACTAAATCAATGAAAGTCGCGGGAGCTGAGAGAGGAAGCAGTTCAGGCTGGGGCAGACGTTTCATGCAGTTTTGCCTATGTGCTGCTCCTTAGGAATCCTGGGTAATGAGCCACTGGCTGCAGACTTTATCCGCTGCCTGGGGGGCTCCCAAATTGGCTATTGTGCTTCAACGCTGAGCCGCAGCACCTTGTGTCAGGCCTGTGATTACCAGCCACAGCATCTCCAGCTACACTCTGACCAAATTTTGCTCTTCGACATGTCCGGTTCTCATCACTCAAAGAGAAACAGAACTTTGTGACTATTTCTTGATTTCATAAACACTGGGGCGTTCATTCAACACCGGTGTAATGGGGCCACAGACCGAAAGGTAAACATCACAGAACTGGGGAACATCACAAGCATTCATCTTCCAGATTACCGCTTCAGGGACTGCATAACGCGCCGCGTCGCTGCCAGCGATTCAGCTGCCGACACGACGAGGCGGGGACGGTCAATGTTTATCGACTTACCTCCGCAGTGCAGGCTCTTGTCAAATCCAGATGCAGGAAGGATCACTACGGGAGAGATTGCCCGTTATCACTGAGTGCAAGAACACAAAGTTCTCCATTCAGCTGACTTTGCTTTTTTGTTTTTTGTTTTATTTTTTTATGCAGAACATTTGTATGCAATAAAACAACGTGTCAAAATTATTGAGTGTTTGGAGCACAGAGTCTTGAGAATGCTTACTCGAAAAAAAACAGTGCAAGTAACTGGTAGCATCTGTTAGAAAGCTCTTGATAGAAAGCACTGAAGTTGAAAGAGGGAGAAAAACCCAGACCTCTCTATAGGTGTCAGTTTTCAACGTCTTCCTAAATCAATGTTTTCACCATTGAATAAAGGGGAAACGGCCCTCTGTTGCAAGGCAATTAACTTCCATAATTCTTATCTTCCTGTCACCTGGGTTTCTGTCCTCTACAGAGACATGGCTCCGCTGGAACGCAAATTCCCTCTTCTGAATGGGAGGGGGGTATTAATTAAGATGTTCATAATTTGCCTTCCTCTCTCTCTCTTCTGACATTAAGATTTAAAATTACACCTGCAGAGCTGACACAACCCCGACGTAATTGAATGTTGAAACAGAACACGCGTATTAACGTGCCCCCCAGTTCACTTGGCGTTCTGAGGCCCCCGCCAACCACAGGATGATTACCTACACCTGACAGGAGAACCGCAGGTGAGCAGTGATGCTGTTGGGCTGCTGGCCCTTGGTAAATTCAGGTGTTAATCTCACCTGGGATCTCATTGACAAGGCAGTCCCTGCTCTCGGTGCCGTTGCCCAGGCAGGCCCCAGCTCCCCCGCCGGGGTCCTGACATGCTCGGTTACGCAACTGCAGCCCCGAGTCCTCACAAGGGCCCCACTCCGACCAAGCAGTCCAGCCACCTGGTGAGACAGACAGGGGCGCACGCTTTCAGGTGAGGTCTTTCTCCTGTGAGCGTGTGCCTTCCATTCGCGCCTCAGCCAAACTCTCTGCCCGACCCCCCATCGGAAAGAAAAGCAGAACCAGCAGCGGTGGCTACAGCAAAAGAAGAAACAAGATAACTTTGTTGCATTTTGTTTCTTGAAAACTGTCATAATGTAACACTAAGAACTGGTAAAGTGGATACGGGGCCATGCTGAAACTAAAAAATTTCCCAATATGGACCTTTTATACAGATTCAGCGTGCACGATTGAGTGAATATGTTTACTTACTCTACTCTAATTTTGGTATATTGTACTTCAATAATGCGTCATTTATTTCGCTACAGTTTTTCGTGTCACCCTGTAATGCACAATGAGCATTTGTCATACTAAAGCACGCGCTTATTGACATTGTAAAGCAGTTCTGCTAATTGCTTCATAAATTTAAATGCATTATTTAGAATCCTGCGCTCAGAGGAGCAAATTGTTTTCCCAAGAAAATCGCGGAACAGAGGAGCGCGTGGCATTGACGGAGTCGGGGGGGGGGTGCTCACCCTTATGTGAGACCTTTACCTGTTTTCTGGTGTGTCACTGCTTTTGGGATCTTCACAGACACAGCTTAGGGTCTACACACAGCTCACAGTGGTTGTTGTGCAACAAGGCCATGTGATCACAAGCACAGGGTGTTCTCAGTGTGGGCAAAAGAACCAACAAAAGGTCTGACTTTCACCCCACCACCCCCCCACATCCCAAGTATTAGACCTAAGGTGCCAAACTGTCCTCGCTGTTAACCAGTAGGTTAAAATCACAAGTGTGTCTTTAGGTGCTGCAAAATGTCTGTTAGTCCTGGATACAAATTATAAAATATCTTTTCCTTCATGATGCATTAGTTTTAAGACTAGTGGATACATCTGAATAATAAATTTTCAGATGTCTGCTATGTTTAATTTTTTTTGAACCGTGGATGGTTTAGTTTCCACAGCTGTTTCCGCTGTGTGGAATAATAAATGTGGTGTTTTAAGAAAATGAAGTGCAGATTAAGAGGCATACACACTTTTGAACACAGTATGCCAAAACTCTTTTCATTAAATTTTAAAATCTGTGAGATACACTTTCAAAGCAGTCCCAGGTTTAACTTGTGTAAATATTTTACTTGCCAAAGGGTGCTACACTACAGAACCCTCACAGAGGAACACACTCGGCTCCCTGTTAAACTTCTGCAACCTATTGAATTACTGGCCAAACACTCTCCACCTCTGCAATGGCCCTTAGTCTCTGACAGTTACCCAATATGCACCCCTCCTATTAGCAACAAGAGACAACAGCCAAGCCCTGTGTCCTAAGTCATCAGTTTTAGATAGCTCTTGGAAATGGCCTGATAGCACTTAGACTAATTAATAGAAAGACTCTTTGTATTAATTACAAAGAATTCTGTCTTACCATTTTTCCTTATAATCTTTTTCACCGTGTTAATATAAAGCAGTCCCTCCACTTCCAATTACTTATTTTAACAAACCATTGCATGTTACATTATTTTTAGCCCTTTTCATATTGTATGGCCAAACAATTAATATTATAATGATAATAATGAGAGACATATATTGTGAAATATTATATAATGGGACCTGTTTACATAATACTTAACACACAGTTTGTTCCCTCTTTTTAAGGCTCTCAAAATGTTGCACAACATCACGTTGCTATGAGACCGTTACCTAGACGTTTACATTATTAGTCATGCGGTCTGCGATGATGTGACGTGTATTAACGACAACAATAAAGCACGTGCCAAAGCTCGGCTTTTACGAAGCTTCTCGGCACAGCGCCCTAGGGAGCTCCAGGGGTTGCCTGGAAGCACACCAGCTTAAGAGGCCCGTCGGTCCTTGAGGGATGCAAATAAGGAACAGCCACTGAGCAAAGGTGGCCAATGAATATTCATGAGCCATTAAGGGTCAGGTGGTAACAGCAACATTGCCGCATGTGAGCCAAATGCTGTCCTAAAACTCCATCTGTCTAACTAGATTTTTAGAGAATTTATTTAACAGCTGACAAAAGATAAGGGAATTTATTTAACAGCTGACAAAAAGATAAAGGCCAAATAATTAAATCCAACCACCTGAACTCTATCTTATCACTGTGGCAGACTTGTAGTATATATAATGAGCAGTTGGACAGGAGGTCTATGGCCTCTGGGCTGAAATGCCATTGCATGGGCCTTACCCTCACAGGGGTGCGTGTTACACAGAGCTTCCTCAGTGTGCAGGCCAATGCAGATGTCCCCTCCGTTGGTGGGAGCCGGGTTGTTGCAGCTCCTTGTTCGCTGGTAATGTCCCCCTCCGCACGTGACCGAGCACTGGGACCAGGGCGACCAACACGACCAGACGCCCTTCACTAGACACAAACACACACACAACAGCACAAAACAGTGCAGTCTGAGATGCAAAACAAACATCTGCAATTCCACCCAACGTGCAGAACATCTTGTAATTACAGCACAATCTGCTTCTCCACGGGTGACATGGAAGAAGTATCACACTCGACTGTCAGTTTTAAATCCCACACCAAATGCTCTGAGTTTGGCAAAGGCTTCTCAGAATAGAGCAGAGAACATTTGGTTGTTTTTTTAAACTCAAAACTCCATCTCCATTTCCAGGGCTATTCTCCTCCCAGCTGAACTGGCTCCAGGGGCCAGAAGCAGGGAGTGGGGGTGGGGGGGGGCAGGAGAGCCTTGCTACAAAGTTACCAGTAGGTCTCAAAGCACAAAACAAGTACGTCCAATAAACACAAGTTGGCCCTGTGTAATAAGGGCAGGAAATCTCCAGGAAATACAGTGGTATTAAACCTTTACAGCAGTCTGGCCAATGACCTTTGGGGGTTTGGCTGCAGATTGAGATGGGTCAAGGGCTGTCTTGAACAATCATCAAGGCAAACCTGCTCATGAGGGTAGGAGGAACTGGCACGAATGTGTGAGAAGCACAAACATAATATTTATGTCAGTTTGTCCTGGTCTGCATTTACTAAATATGAAAGCATAATTTGGGCTGAAATGATAACGAGTTCCACGGAACCGTTAAGATGTTAAACCGAAATTAATTATGACAGTCTTTGCTGGGATAGGTAAAGGTGTCAGGTCTGCAGGCAGTAATTTGCTCCAAGAGCTTAAAAGTATTCATTTCCAAAGAATGGCTGGAGATTAATTTGAATACAAATTTCCCTTATTTACCTACACTGATAAACGCAAATAATTTAGTGGGTTACAGATAAAGAATGAGCCATGGACTGCGGGTGTGTTGTTGGACACTGTTTTCTGTATGAACATAAGTAAGTATGAAAAACAAGAGATTTTAACCACCAGATTCATGCAGAAAAAAACCTCTTACAAAAGGAAATGTGCTTTATCATGCCTCAGAAACACTGTCACACTGGATTTTAACATACTACTGCCCCTCTTGCAAACATAGCTGGAGCTTATGTTATGTCCAGGAAAACATGTATGTCAGTATAGGTTTCAAAGCAGGCAATGTGGTCTGTCTGGGTCGGCTCAATCACAGTAACCATATGTGTTCTGCTCTGCCCTGACGCTGTTTCTCTGTGTGGTTCTGCTGAGCCTGGCATTAAAAGCTTGCCTGGAATTGTTTGTCAGACTACGAAGAACAGAAAGATGACAATTACAGTGCAAGTGGTGGCTTCCTTGACATTAAGGCAATAGCTCAGGTCTTGTGTGTGACAAATGGTCTGAGTGGAAGACAGTGTGACACCAATGGCTCAATTGGGTGACAGGTCACTGTGAGTCAGCACATGTGCTGATACCTGGGCAGGCCTGGGGGTTACACTCCTGGTACTCTACAGCAGAACCACTGCAGGCCGTGGGGGAGACCTTGCCCTCTGGACTGGCACAGGTCCGCTTTCGGGTTCGGAATCCTGTTGCACAGTCCCGCGAGCAGGCAGACCACGTCTCCCAGGACGACCAGCCAGTGCCAGGAGCTCGTATCATCGGTCTACCTGTCTTCAGTAAGTCCTCCACCAAAGCTGCACCAAACGTTATGCACACACACACAAACAAACACACACATTAAACAAACCATTTATGGGAAAAGTAGCAAGCTCACCAAACAATCTGATTATAAGTTTCATTTCAATTCAGTATGCACAAGGGACTCATCTGTTGTACCCTTGAGCGAGCTAATTCATTTCAAAGCTCAGTAAGATGAACTGGATACAAGGATCTGCTAGGGAACAAACATTAATAAAATTAAAATGAAGATACTCAACATTAACAATTATCATACAAACAGCTATGACGACGCTTCCCTACTTAAAGACGCTTAGTTGATTTTGCATAAGGCACACTCTGGGACTTTCCATGAAAAATTGGAGTAGTTAGCAAAATGGGATTAACCGTTGACAAGAAAAAAGAAAATTGGAAAATTGGATCAGTATTAGTTAATTATTAGTCTGTAAAGTGCTTTTCCCCTTTCACAAAAAAAAAAAAAAATCATTGTTATGACTCTATTCGTTATAATAGCTCCAGAGATTTAATTATTTTGATTTGAGAGTGCTGGTTTCTTCTTTGCAGAAGAATTATTAATGATTTATTTAGGTCACGATAGGGTAATTACACGGAAACTATTTCTATTGTTTTTTCCACAAGGATTTCGAGTAACATATAAAAACAGTTGGTGTGGTTGATGTGTGAAGTTCATGCAGGGATGGAAGATTACTTACTAATTGGTTTTTTATTAAGCCAGATAACTAGATGAAGTGTTTCACAAACTTCCATCAAACACAGTTCTGAACTTCAGTTTTTTTTCCTGTAGCGACATCTTCTTTGGTGTTTTCAAGCTTGCCGACTGCTTGGTAAGGCAGAGACGCTGTAAGACTCCTAGTGATAGTGTTATTTCTCACGAAAAGGCAAACAACCTACAGGAATTTCAGGGCTGCCAGTGACCTGACAGCACATTCGTTAGCACTTCATACGCATTTGTCTGTAGCCACAGTGAGATGCTGGCATCCTTTGAGGACAGTTTTGGGATTTGGGCAGTAAAGAACCAGTCAGTGAAGTGCTGGGCCCTCAACTGGCATCAGTTATGCTGGAGCACCAGAGCCCCAAGGTGCAAACGCACCTCGCCCTGCGACGAGGGCAGGCCTCTTAACGTACAGCTCACAAAAACACCTGAGCGCTGAGTCTCTCGGGCCTTCCCAGCATGATGTTTTTTATAATTATACACAAGAGTCAGGGAAGCAGCTCAAGTGTCCCGCAAGACGCTTAACTGGGCCTGGGGATGGTTGCTCAAAGGTGAACAATACATCCAGGCTATTTACACAGCAAAGACAATCCACACGATGTCTGTGGGGAAATTCCTGCTGCTGAGTAGTTAAATATAGAATTCCATTAAGACATGCTGAATGGAAGAGATAAAACACGGTACACTCAAATATTCACCTGTTTGTGCACGTGTGTTTCAGTCCACCCAGTTATGTATAAAAATGTGTGTACACAAATACATTTCCCATTACCATGTATGACATATGGACATTTTATATTTATGGGTTTGTATTAACTCAGTCAGCCATCTTCTATACTGCTTAATCCTGTGAAGGGTCAGGGGAAGCCTGGAGTCCATCCCAGGACACAGGGCAGGGGACCAACATTATGGGCAATTTGGAGACAACAATCAACCCAACCTGCATGTTTTTAGACTGTGGGAGGAAACCAGAGAACATCCACCAAGCACAGGGAGAACATGCAAACTCCACACACACAGACCCAAGGCGGGAATCAAACCCCAGGCCTGGAGATATGAGGCAACAGTGCTAACCACCACGTCACCGTGCTGCCGTGGGTGTATTTATTTTATGTTTAATCTCAACACCCATCAAAGGTATGAGCAGGGCATGTACAGAACAGTGTGGAGCTGCTGATGCAGATGCCTGGCACTCACTGTCTGTCTCGCAGGCAGAAGAGCCGTCACTGGGGCAGAAGCGCGTCTCCACCTTCCGCTTGCCCAGCTGTAGCTCGTGCGGGTCTGGCAGCTGGGCGCGGCATGTGTAGCGCACCCTCTGCTCTTGCCGGGCCCCGCCCTGTGTCACGTTGACGGGCATCCAGGGGGTCCAGGGCGTGTTGCGGCGCACCTCGGGACACGCGTCCAGGTTGCAGGCCTTGTACTCCTGCGGGAACACAATGGGTGTCAAAGGTTAGTCTGGTACATTGTCCATGGTCCCAAGGCCAGCTCATCTTATAGGTACACCAATAAACACAATGCCTTGTGATTTTCAAAAAGTAGTCAAATCATAATAATTAAAAAAACTGCAACATCGCATCGCCCCTCTTCACTTCTGAAATGCTTAATAAGATTTAATTTAATTCCTAAGTACTTTAATTGAATGTTAATGGATTTTAGCTCTTAAACACAACCTAATATGCTAAGGGTCTTTTGAAGAGCTCAGAAGAGACAAAGAAGGACAAATGGATTTTAATGGTACAACAACGGTCCTGTACCGATCTGTCTCACTGACAGCTGCAGCTATAAACCCAGTACACCCTGGTCCCACTGGTTCAGTGTAGATAAAGACACTGGACACATAGAGTACAATTTTCTGGTGCTGGAGATTATAGGATTTCGTTGGTTTAAACTTGAATGTCTTCAGTAATTGAGTGTCATTGCTTGACATTATACCGTGTATGCAATGTCACACAAAAAAACTCTCCCTTAAAACTGAATGCTACATCTGTTGCCTCTAAATTACACTGAAGTAAATAATGTAAGAGACCTGCTGCACTTCACAGCTCTAACAGAAATTCAGTTGTGCTCTATACTTGTACGGCTCTTCGTTTCTACACGGTAATAACTAGGAATCTCTATACAGCTTTTACACTGAACGTTCGTGTAGATTTTATAGGCTGGAACCTGAGCAAACTGACAGTGATCTTAACACAGCAATAAATGTACAGAAAAACATCCCAGCTATAACCAGGGGCATAGCACCAAATTCTGGGCCCTGTGCATCCATACTCTTTGAGGGCCCCCTAGCAACCCCCCACCCTCTTATTGAGCTGTTTTGGGTGGCGCTCCTTGTGTTCAGGCCCTGGATAATCACTCCACGACTATCCCCAAGCCCATCAGTTCTCCGCAGTCCAACACAATTGGCTATAACGCTCTTGAGTCCCCCATGCTGCTGCATCAGTCTGCTAGTCAGAGGCATTGTGGGTAACATACATACCAGAGCACAGCCCGGGCACCCGTTTCCATTCTCGCAGCTCCTGACCCGAGAGTGGACCCCACCTCCGCACTCGGCACTGCACTTAGTCCAGGAGCCCCAGGTGGACCAAAGCACAGGTAATGGGCAGGACACCTTCTCGTTGCACAGCCTGCAGGAGGTCACACATCGTGAGCAAGGTCTCCCCAGGAGCGCAGCCCTGCCATCCTCACCGACCGTAGCCGTGTCCGTCGGTACACAGACATCCGCTGGAGAAAGACTCGGTTGTAGCACCGCACCACAGAATGTGCAGCACATGGTCCTCAGCCTAACACACGTGACCATGACATCACAGCTAGAGCAGAAGTCACACAAAGGGTCATGTGCTAATGGGACTGACCAGCTCATCCTCAGTTTTTACCAATGTCATCATCTACTGCATGTGCTGGTATGGATTTATTAAATTTAATTACTATGTTCATGTCCACAGTTTATTCATGCTAAACACAAGTAATTCAACCAGAAACTTCCCTAAGTAGGGTGAACTAATGTAAAACTATCATTATAATGGGCACCATGTTAAAAAAGGTGATTGAGTACTGCTGTCACAGTAATGTTGTAAACCTCAATGACTTACAATGCCTTTCTTCTCCTATACTGTTTCAGGAATTAAGCATTTTAAAACTGTAGTCAACAAAAATATGGAAGGTTAATTGAAATAAAAAATATATAAGTAATGACTCAATCATGCACCATGGTTATTACTTAAAAAGAACAAAAATTTTACTTGATAATATAGAAAACGAATAATATAGTCAAATAATGAATGTAAGATGAAACCATAAAATGCACAATAGACGGTGGGATTAAACTGTGAAATGTAATATAGACTGGGATTAAACTGTAAAAAGTAGAATAGAACAAGGGATTGGACTGTAAAATGTAATGGAGACTGGAATTAGAATGTAAAACATTATAAAGACAATATACTTAAACTGCCAAATGTAATACAGACTGACAGGTTGAACAGTAAAACACAATGCAAACTGTAGAGTTAAAACAGTAAAGTGTAGTGGAGACTGTGGGGTTAAACCCCAGCACGCACCTCTCTTCTCGGCTCTGCCCCACACAGACCCGACCCCCGTGCCTGGGTGAGGGGTTATTACAGGAACGCTGGCGCACCTCAAATCCAATACCACAACTAGTGCTGCACGCAGCCCAGGACGACCAGGGGGTCCAGCCGCCATTCCTGCAATGACCACCGGGGGCACTGGTGAGCACATGCTCGCCAGGATGCATTGGAAAAACTTCAAAGACAGAAACACCTTTAAATGTCTCACACTAGGAAATGTGTGGCACATGGACAACTTTTATGGTGGCTAGCCGTGGCACTGGTGCGACATCTCGCAGTACTGGGCAGAATCTTCTGCAGTCAAATGTGCTTTAAATTAAAAATTTTTTTAACTAAATACCTGGATGTCACTCATGTCCTGGTTTAACATGGAAGGCCTTTAAATTTGACATGATAATTTGGGAATCTGATTAAATGTATTCAATTTGCAGATCATAATGCATTTCTTCTTAAAAACTCGCCCAAAATGGTAGACCACCCTAAATTATGCGCAGAAACCAAATTGAGAAACCTTTGTGATCATCTAAAATAGACTCGAAGACATGGCTAGGGCTGGTGTGGAGAAACTTATAAGTGCATTAAAAATTCCTTCAATTTGCCTAAGTGCTTTGTTCTGGCGTAGTGCTTTTTCATCTTTTAAATGTGACTTCCTGTGAAACAGAACCTAATTTCAGCTGCTGCTGTAGCTTTTAATCCGTCATTGTTAGACAGAGAATGAAAAGATTCAGTTTGGCCCAAATGGATCTGCAGCGTTCTAATCATTATAACTGTGAAAAACCAGCAAACGTGAGCTGAGAAGCAGCAAAGAGGAAGACTTTAAGAATAAGACACAAATGTGGTTTACCCTCTTCATTTATAAAATCCCATTTACTAGATCCCTCAAATGAGTACCATTAGTTTCTTTATTAAATGGAGAAGAAATGTTTTCCAACATTTGTAAAACCCAAAAAGTGCATTGGTGTTGAAAGAACAGGCCATACGACTTCAATAATATCAAAATTGTTTCAGTTAACACAAATTTGTTAAAATCCCTGTCCCAACACACACACCCTGAGCAAGATAATTTAGTGTAATTCACAGTATATGCCCACTAGAAGCAATGTAAAGGTACACTGTCTACTGCGGTCCCAGTGACAGATTTAGTAAAATTAGTCCCATGTTCCAGTACAGGCAATGGTGTGGTGAGACTTGGGTTTATTCTTATTACCTTGAGCAATTAGACACCTCCATGGTGGGGCCCTGACAGTTCCGCCCCCCACAGCGGGGAGTGGGCCTGTCACACGGACGCGAGCGGCACACGCAGGTACTGGTGGTGTCGCCATCGTCATGGCTGCATGGCTGCCACGGAGACCATGGTCCAAAGCCACCGTCAATGGTCAGGTTCCTCACCTGCCGCAGTGAGGCTACAGTCAGAGTCAATGCGAAGGCTGTTTCTGACCAGACTGTGACCTGAACACCTGCCACCAATACGGCTCCATAATTACACTGATGCAACATTTTGAACTGGACTTGTCCCCTGTGAAGTGCTTGTTTCTGTACAAACCACAGAGCTACTGAACTCTTGAAGCATATACAACTATAAAACTGAGAACTGTGAAATTGTACCAATTAATATTAATATGTATCTGATTAAACGTAGTGTAAGAGGTTAAGTTCAATAAAAAATATTGATTTATGTGTTCTGAAAATTAATTGTATTTTGCTGTTGACTTTGTCAGCAATACCAGTACAAGTTCCATACACAGTTTGTTTCCTATATTGTGTTTTTCAAAGTCAAATGTAATCCTCCCCGCTGCTCAACGGTGGCAAAATGTTCACTTGATGTCTCCTGAGGCTGCTGATATCCAACTACGAGACGACACAACAGAGCAAAACCAGGTCCCACTGGTTCATGCATATACTGAGAAGCACCTTCTGTCTTCATGTGAACATGACTACAACCAGATCCTCATGGGAATATCTGCACAGAACAGTATTGTTCTGAAAGGCTTCGGGAGAATGCTGTGGCAGTGCAGGACAGACCTGACAGCGTTCAGGAGAACACTGGGGCAGTACAGGACAGACCTGACAGCGTTCAGGAGAACACTGGGGCAGTACAGGACAGACCTGACAGCGTTCAGGAGAACACTGGGGCAGTACAGGACAGACCTGGCAGGGTTCAGGAGAGCACTGAGGAAGTACAGGACAGACCTGACAGCGTTCAGGAGAACACTGGGGCAGTACAGGACAGACCTGACAGGGTTCAGGAGAACACTGGGGCAGTACAGGACAGACCTGGCAGGGTTCAGGAGAACACTGAGGAAGTACAGGAACATCAAAGTCTCTCACCGGACACTCTGTGATGTTCTGACTCCACTGACTCATATTGGAGCTGTCTTCTATGGTGGTGCAGCGCCGTTGCTTCCGGTCCCAGCCGCAGTAAGGATCCCGCGCCTCCAGGCACAACCTGTGTCAAACCAGACGACACATGTCAGTGCGGCACCACAGCCCTGCGACTGCACGCAGCGTGAACACCACTTCTTCAGCCCTCACTTCTACCTGTCACATGTGCTCCAACGTCTAGGCCCCAGACAGCACAAGATACACAGAGGTAAACAAACCCACACAAAGCCCAACAGTTAAGGGTTCCCCAGTACAATTAAACATTTGTAAGCGCTGAAAAAACAAAGGCTAATTGAGGAGTAATTAAATTCCAAATCCTGTTAATGAAATGAAGCCGTCAGTACTGAAAAGCCAGCTGTGGGGCTCTGCAAACGCCCGACTGTGCTGTTAACAAGCACAATCTCACAGCGTACACACAAACACAGACTGAACCACAAACACAGACTGAACCTCTCTTGAAACAGACTCTTCTTGGCCCAGGGCTGTTTATTTATTAAAAGGAAGCTGCTGGTTTTCTAAGCAAGGTGGGGGCAGACATAAACACATATAAGAACGGGATCACACAATGCAGCGATAAATCTCGATGCTGTTGTTAGGGGACTCTGATAGCAGTAAAGGGGTTTGACCAGGGAGAGAGCAGATTTGGTAAGAAAATCTTTCGAGACGGAAACAGTAGCTTTACAGGTGTTCCGCAACAGACTCTGTCTGCAGGTGGAGACACTGGTGGGCATCTCTCACTGAAGCACTGAATGGTATCATGACATCAATCATTGCCACGATTCCTAAAGAAATGAAAAGCACGTAGTCCTTTTTACTCAAGGATTGCAAGATCATTGTGGAAGTCTTCTTTTCATAATTTCTTATCTAAAGCTCTTGGCATTGTGAGCGCCTTTTTAACCATCGACACGTCCCGCTCCAAAAAATTACTGCATTGACGTTTTTGTTTTGCTGTCTATTCGATGTCATTGGAAAAAGAAGTGTCAGGCAAAGGCTGGCCTCGCTTTGTTCTCCCTGCTCCCGTCGGTGAGATGTCCCATCACATTAAGTAAGATTATGCAGTTTTACAACGCAAGTAACAAAGGTTGATGAAACTGATAATTTGCTTGCTCTCCTTTACAACAGCAGTCCTTGGTTACGCAGTGTAAACACGGGCACTTAAACTTGCCATGTGATAAGTAATGTAGCTTGTAGAGTTGAACTGTGAATGTGGATGCAAACCAGGCAATGCTGGGGTGGGGCGGGGTGGGGGCTGGGTTAATTGCTGTAAAGTGTGCAGAGGCTCACAGACAACAGCTGTAACCTTAACCCAGAGCAGCAGCTATGATCGCAGTGACATGCTGTCTTGCACAGAAAGCGTTGCTGTATCCTTCACCTTGAATGCCCATCACTCCTCAGAGGCAAGGGGAGGGTCGGACATTTCGATCAGCCATCAGCGGTTGGAGGTAGGATCTGCAGCCAGCTTTGGACGCTTCCATCACGCATTGGCGGAAGGGTTGAAAGACCAGTGCTTTACCCAGCCTGCTACTTGCAAAAAATGTAGGTCACAAATCAGAAGGGATGAGCGTAGTTACTGTGGCACCATTGTGACCTTCAATCAGTTCTGCACCACGCTATGATTGCATTTTCCACTTCTACATTCACGATCCACTGGCTTCCCTGTATGATGCCTGGAATAAGATTTTCCAGGTCAACTGACCTGAGCTACTCTCAGGCCCAACGTATCAGGAAGAAACGCACATAACAGATTTGCCTCATAGAGCATGTTATTTATAGACAATTCAGCACTTAAGGTGAGAGAAAATAATTGTATCCATAGCAGGCCCTTAGTATGGATGTAAGGCTTAATAATTATCTTGAATTACTCAGAGCAAGAGACAGGCCCCGGGGACAGTGACCTTGAGGCCAATCCATTTACCAGAAGGCCGGCTCTCATTTCATTAATTACAGCAGAGAAATCATCTCCTACGAGCTGTCAGCAATAAAGCTAGGCATTCATGTAAAGCTCTTAAGACCATAAAGATGCAGGCGTGACAGAAAGCTGCTAAAGCAAACGCTGAATTGGCAGATCACCTGGCATATGCAGTAAGGGCAGCTCGGCCCCAGCAAATCAAAGCTGTGCAAATACAGCGGCTTCAGAACCCGGCACACCTTCCCGGCTCCTCAAGACCATTTTGGAATCTGTGTTTGCCTTACTGTCAGGCATCCCTTGCAAAAATAAAGACCTGGCTTCCAGCACAGAAGCTGCGCCTTGGCATTAACGTGCAAGCGTAAAAACTTAGTCTTAACGCAGAAATGGCAGACCTGAGCCACAAGGCTCCCATTAGTGTTTTTTTTTTCTCTCAAAATGCATTCATGGCACAAAAACCTTTAATCTCGTAAACATTCAAATCCTGGTCTTACTGCTTCACAGATTGAGTTCATGCTCACAACAGCCATAAATGGGAGTCGATTCAGTGTTTTAATTATGGGTCTGAATAAGATGTTGTATTCTCAGCTGATGATGCAGCCACAACAGCTCTCTCTGTGTGTGTGTGTGTGTGTGTGTGTGTGTGTGTGTGTGTGTGTGTGTGTGTGTGTGTGTGTGTGTGTGT
>JABJVR010000031.1:1285631-1309709 GCA_025773905.1 Chitala chitala
TGCTCTGGGATGGGCTCCAGGCTTCCCCGCAACCCTCACCAGGAATAAGCGGTTAAGATAATGGATGGATGGATGGAATTATTTCTCTGCATTTAATCCATCCCCTGCAGGGAGCAGTGGGCAGCCACCCATATGTGGTGTCCGGGGAGCTAGCGCAGAGTGTCTTGCTCAAGGATCCACCTGGCTGTGCTGTGATTCGGGCCGAGAGACTTTTACATCCCAGCCTGGTGTTGTACCCCTTGAGCCACTAGGCCACATAGATAAAAAAATATATCTATGTTTATCTGTTACAGAGTGTATTAAGGCTTCAGAGAATAGGTACAAAAGGTCATTTTGGTCACATTTGCACTGAAAAAGATTCCAGTACTACTTTTTACAATGAAATAGAAGCAAAACAACACACAAAAAGGGGTCTATAGTATATGCGAAGGAAATAGCCATTTTACACAGGGTTTACATATTTAACTTGTCATGTGCTGTAGCGATGACTGGCTAACCACCCTGTCCTCACCTGGCTGCCACTGTCAGAAAGGGGCTCAGGTGTCAAAGCTTCCAGAGTGAAGGAGACAGATGAAGTACACCTTTCCCCCTGGTACACCCTTGGAGCCCGCTGCGATTATTCCGCCCCTCTATGATTTAAACAGGGATTGGCTTCCGCCACCTCCCATTGCCCTGACTTTCAATTTCACCCACACTGTACTTAGCATACAGCACTCAGAGCAGAGCTGGCAAGGCTGTGTGGAAGTTGATGCGTGTCACACACATACAGCCACATGCCATTGACTGTGTGGGAGTGCTAGCCAATGCTGTTGAAGACACACACACACACACACACACACATACACACAAAACCCATTAAATCAGAGGAAGTTTGTATGAATAAAACTACTATGCTAAAATAGTCACACATAACATGGTACATCAGGTGTCACATTGATTTAGGGGCTCACAAACGAGATTAATAAGATGCCCTACATGCACACATATAGAAAACTATATAGAAGAGCACATTATTATACACAAGGTGCCTTATACACGTACTTGCACGGAATGCTATTACAGAACAAAATTAGTTACACATCCTATTGTACCTTGTGCACACGCGCCATTAAACACGCTTCCACAACACACAATAGAGACAGCTGACAAGGCATGCTTTGCTACCCTTGGCGAAATTGAGCTCGACTTTCAGCAACAATCACCGTGACTCCATGCAGAGAGCAATTGATTGGACGCATTGATAAAGTTTCCCAGGCCTCGTAAACAGTAGGAAGTAGCATATCTTTCTCCCCATTAGCCTGCCTTGATAATGCATTTTGAAAAATGTAGGCAGCCAAGACGATTATGTCTGAAGGGAGAGTTAAGAGCAATCAAAAAATCAAATGTAATTATCTTAGTTGAAATCAAAGGAGGGAAATGTACGCGGAGCTGGCGAGCACGTTCTCAGTGCGGAAACCTGAGCAGTGCTTCAGTGTTGACAAAAAAGAGATGTTTTTACTCGCTCGTGTCAAGTGGACCAGGCTTGCTCCACAAGCTCCCAGGGACTCACCGTTCAGTCTTATAGCTGGAGCACCTCTCCAAAGGGATCTTGAGAACCCTGTTGTTCAGCCCTACAAAGAGTGACCTGTCACTGTGGAGGATCTGCAGGCTCAGGATTGGCTCTCGTGTGCCCTCAGGAAGAAGCTGCATCTCCTCCAGGTAGCACCCACGCAGGCTGCGATTGGTCGTCGAGAGGGCCTTCAGGATGGTCCCATACTCTGATTGGAGGACAGAGTTCAAGTTAGGTCTCTCCCATGGGTAAATCCCACCCCTCTCCCTCCTGTGGCCCACGACGCCCCACCTGTGCCGATGTACATGACATGGTAGAGTGTATCACGACCCTGCACAATGTCCACCACCAGCTTGGAAAAACGGACGTTGTCCTGGGAGACCAGGGGGTCCACGGAGACAGGCTGCACAACATCGTTCATAAGGAATAGGCGCTGGGCGTCTTGTAGGCTGCGCTCGGTCAGGTTCTCGTTGGGGCCATTGTCGTTGATGGTGCCACACTGGGTAGGGCGTGGAACAGAAGTTTTCATAACAGCTGGTCCAGTGGTGAAACTTAACAAGGAGCACAAAGGTACCAGTAGTTCTATGCTGTCTTTAGACAATGCATATATATCTAACCCTAATCCTAACCCTAATATATTCATAATAAAACATGGAAAGAAGACAGTACCAAATGGTTACCTGTTCAAACGTAAACATTTGTTGAAAAATAACATAACAGGAAATGGGACACATGGGAACATTCAGCTTGTGACCTCTGTTTTAGTTGTATTCCATTAAGCTCTTAAATACACAAGTATATACTTGAATAGCATACCTGGAAATTAGGGATGGGGTTGGATGTAGATAGCCATGTGGATCGTGGGTTCTCCTGGGTGCGAAAGGGCCCATTGAAGGCTTGGGTGATGGCACTAAGGTTGAAAGCGCATACCGCCGACGCAGCGATGCTGTTCCTGCACAAGTCGGACATTGTTTATCAAACCACTCAGCCATCGGTCCACCCAAGATACTTACAGAATATGCATCTGCACAATAACCTCCACTATTTATACTGCTGGCTTTTTACCTGAAAAGTCTAGGACCATGACTCAAGGCTTCAACAAATTAATGTATTTGAGTGAGCAGCATTTCAAACGAAGGAAGAGCTGTTCAGTTATTTAAAACACTTCCTTTATCTAGTGGCTAAAGGCAACCATGCATGAAGGGTGTTCTGAGCCAACGAAAGGTGCAGTGGTGACTGAGGGGATGACGTACTCCTCATGGGTGTGCTACCTGTGCACAACTCTGGGGTAGGGGTTTGTCGGCATCAGTGGCCCCCCAACTCTGGAACTTCTGCCTGGGCTCCTGGTAGCTCTGGCCGGCAGCAGGTGTGGACGATTTCTAACAGCATGTATCTCACCTGCAGCCTGGCTCTGCTGCTGTGTTGCCACACTTATACTCCAACTGCTGACTGCTCCTAGTACTCATCATATGGACTCCACAGTGATTTTTCATTGCTAATAACATGCACCATTATTTCCTCCTGCAGTCATAAAGTGCCTCACTCTCTGTGCATTACAATAACCTCTCCCTTTTCTGCTTTTAGAGTGGAATTCATTCATTCTACTCATACAATGGAAAACTGGAACAGCTTCAGTTGAGCTCTGTACCAACAGACACGATGCTTTTGTGTCACCGCCTGTGTTTCTTGCATACTTTTAGTATGTCTCAGAAATTCCTATATGCGTTGCGGCCTGCTGCTAGACCCTGTGCGGCCTGTGTGTAGCACTTTGACCCCACTCAGACTTTTTCAGCGACCAAGTTAACTGGGATCTGATGTAATCGGGGCTCTAGTGCAAAAAAGAAAGGAGAGGAGCAAGCCAAACCAACTGAAAGGATATAGCAACTTAAATTTTCACCCTGCTGGGCTGTTTGTGGTAGGTAGATGCACGGTTCCTAGGGGGCTGTATGTGGTATAGTAGGCGTGGAAGCAACTGGTCCCTGTCGACTGACCACCAGGATTTAAAGACGACCTTGCCTGAGGTGAGCAGGGCTGCTTCACAGAGCATCTGTCAAGGCAAGGTCTGCTGAAGATGTAGATGAGTGGGCAGGTAAGGCTGAGAGAGGGACATGGTCCACCCACAAGGCCTACACTATGTCTGTGCAGCCTTGAGGCTGGCGGGTGGTAGGCACTGCATCTCTATCTGTGTGTGCCAAAACAACAGTGCAACGGGTGCAACGGCATTAAAATACAAGGGGCTGGGGGGGGCAGGGGATATCAGGAGCTCATGAAAGCACTACTGCCTTTGTTGAGCTTGTCTATTTTTGGATCTTGTTATCCAGCAACAGGAGGTTATGACTGCAGAAAAAGCACTGCAGTTGAAAGACTTCCGCTTCGGCCCTGTCGGAGCTGCCCTTTCTGGACATGCTCTTGGGAAGGGCTTATTTGCTTGTGTCTGCAGGGGCTCGGACTTAGAAAGCCTCCGGGGCCCAAGGATAAAGTGGCTTTTAGGGCCGCCTGCAGTCTGGATTCCTCCAGTGTCACTGGCATGCCACATATCCTGCGTGCTGGTTGCAGAGGGTGGAATGATATCCGCTGGTCTCGGCCAAGGCACAAGGGGAGAGAGGAGATTAAACACTGCAAGAGCCTTTAGAGCTCCTCTGGAAGAGGCGATGGAGCCATCGGTACATGGCGGGTTGCACTTGCAAGCAGCATTCAGACTCCCCCAGAGTGACAGGAAGAACCGTCCTCCGCTACTGAGCTCAAGACCTCGCTGTGTAGTGCCACCCACTTTTCATGTTCTGCACAGAACGACAGACACTTTTAAAATTATGTTTCTTTAATTTCAATTTCTGAGGACTCGATATTTAGCTGTTCGTATAGCTGGATGTCTGACAGGAGTTTACAGGCTATGTTACCTGCTCAGGATTTATTAAAATGCACCTACAGGGACTGCAGGTAACTGCCTTTCCTTTACAGGTTCAGTCTCAGCTAAAGGCCAGTTTGCTGTCTTTATGTATTTACATTTATTTATATTTATTACAATGGTAGGCTGCAGCAAAGATCTAAGGTGCCCTTATTTTTTATCCAGAGAAAGGACAGGGAAAAATGCCCCATCTATGGGAAAGTCTGGGGTATACAAGTATGCACTGGAGAGAATCAAGGGTAACAGGGAAGATAATTAAATCTTACACAGCATCTTCTTAGCATGGGTACAATATAAAATGCAGACAGCTTTATAGAAAGAGTATCTTTATCAGACAGAGCACCTCTTCACCGTAATGGTTATGTTAAATACAGTGTATTGTCATTTATTATTTACCAAAGTAAACGTATCTCGTTCATTAAGACAATGTTAGTGCAGGCAGAAGGCAATTATAAGCCGTTCTCTCACTATATGATCGATGGCCTCAAGTTGAAAATGTTTTTTGCTCAACATTGAAAAGAAATATAGCCGAGACAAGCGAGACAGCCTATCAATAAAGTGAACGTAAACGAATGAGGAAGCATAAGTAATTATCATACAGTGTCTGTAATTAGACCAAAATATCACTATATAATTGAATGGCTGGATAAAAGATTGTCGTCCTCTTGTGGCATTAATGTGCTGACCAATCACAATCGTTAATGAACTTTCTGTGAACGACTGAGGCTGAAAGCATTAGTGAAGCATTATGTTTTGCGTAACCAAATGCTTAATAGCAATAAATGCAGTGTAAAGTGTTGCTATTTTTTATGATTGTATTAGCATTGTCTATTTGCTGTACTGACTGTGAGGTTGAAATGCTCAACTCCCCGCCCCCCAACCTGAATGACAATCTCCCCCAGCATTGGCCTGGCTCTGCCTGTCTACAGTATTAATGAGGTAACTGACTGTTCTTTGGGTGAGACAGGGAGACGAGGCCAGCCTGGACGGGGGTACAACTGCGCCGACAGGGGCGTCTTGATAAATGGCAAAAACCCATTCATGCATATAATGTGCGGGGGCCCCAGCGAAGCTCTGAGTCATTTCCTACTCTAGTGAAGGGATTGATATGGAATTGCCTTAAACCGCGTGCATGTGTGCGGTGGCTAAGACTCGGGCCTAATGTAAAGACACGCTCTCACTCAGAACTTGAAGGGAAGCTATGGAAAATTCCATTCCGCGTTCAATTTGCAAGAGTTTCTTGTATTTCTAAAGGCATAAGATCTCAGAGCCTAACCATGTACAAGAAAACGTTTTCCTTCGATTGTTGAGAAGGTGAGAACATAAAAGGGGAGGGAAAAAAAACAGCTTTTGTGGATTGTGGCCTCCGCTTTTCAACAATGGCCTGGGACTTAGGAGCAAGATGAGGCCTGTGAATTCTGCTATTGTGCTGAACGAACATGCAAGCACACCGTGTGTCTGCGGTGCTCGCTAATGGGTTCACTCTACAAAAGTTAGTCTAAGACTCATAGAAGTCAATATACTAACCCACAGACAAAGAGTCACAACCCCTGTATTTTAAAGTCACAGGTGTGACATTCATATAGTAGACAAACCGCTTATAACTTCAAAAATGACAGGGAGAACAGTAGGGGCTAGCACTTCTAAGCCTGGATGTAGTGCTGGATGACCTGTGCATTCATTAAAACCTCAAAGTTCCATAAACAGATAAAGCACCATCAGTCACAGAGAGGAATGAAATTTTTTTTATAAGATGAGGTTCCCCTATAAGGAATGATTTATGGATGATACTTATGGCACACAGATTTCATACTGTGGTCATCTGCTATTTATTGTAGATCTGTTGTGTTTTATTTATGAAACGAGCACCCAGACTAACAACTGGCTGTATAGTATTTGAACACGTAACACTAATAAACATCTTTGTGGTTTGAAACTATAAATGGCCCTGCAGTTGTATGCATAAAAGCAGTACCTCAACTGATTTATTTTAGTTTAACTAACTGTATATAACAGGTTAAAGGCCAAGATCAGACAATGACCTTGAACAACAGTGTGCAAAATGACCTAAATGCATGAAGGCACACAAAAAGGCTGGACAGCGGTAAGCTGTGAGGGCGGGGGTGGGGGGAGGGGCACTCACACGTTGGTGGTGAAGATACCATAGATGAGGTCCTGCTCGGGCAGGTAATATGTGCTCTGCAGCTCGTGGTAGTAGAAGGGAATCTCTCCAGAGCGGGAGCAGTTGAGGCGTGCCTTCATGAACGTGGTCCATGTGTCCTCGAGCAGGAAGCGCCCACCCACGTCGTTTTTGCACACGCGGGCCACTCGTGAGTACACCGTCTTGCCGCAGTCGTGCTCCACAGCGTTCTCCCGCAGGAAGAAGTAGGTGAAGAGGCCCACGTCATAGGCTGAGATGAAGTGGGGCTCTGAGAGGGCGGGAAGGTGACATTAGAGGGACACGGGCAAGAAGAATCCTTCTCAGCCAGACAGATGTCCAGACGAACCTTAAACCACTCCAAACGTGGCAAGTCGTCTCTCTACACCCTCAGGATTTGAAAAAGAGCGGCATGTCTCCAGAAGCCCCAGGCAATGCCCTAGGTCAATTCTGCAATACTGGAGCAATGCTAACGTGCTGGCAGAGTGCGGCTCTAAGGCTGAGAGGCAGAGCGGCTGAGGCTACCCTCCTTTTGGGTGGGTGTGGTGGGATGTTTTACACTAACTTCCTAAAAGGTTATAGTATTTCTGGTGGAGCGAACCAGCAACAATGCTTAGTGCAGGGCTCAGTCCAGATGCAGCGGAGCCATAAATTTACTCCATCTCATTAACAGCGCCTCCATTCAAAGAGGCTTCCTGCTGGTGCAAGCACACACTCAGGTGGGTGACCGGCACCGCAGAAAGCCCATTAAACAAAACACTCTGCACTTTAAAAGCGAAA
This sequence comes from Chitala chitala, assembly GCA_025773905.1. Taxonomy (NCBI): domain Eukaryota; kingdom Metazoa; phylum Chordata; class Actinopteri; order Osteoglossiformes; family Notopteridae; genus Chitala; species Chitala chitala. The sequence goes on from JABJVR010000031.1 coordinate 1,293,024, forward strand.
AACCTAAAAAAATGCATCAAAGGAGCGGAACAGAGATAAACAGCGATGCCCCGTGGCACATACATTACCGACAGTTTTATGTAAGTGCTGAAATGAAGGCGTGGTAAACATGCATTGCCCTCTGGTCTATAAAATTAACCCCCATCTTCAGGGCTCTGAAACACCAGTCCTCCCCCGAATTCAGCCAGGTGCTTCTACTCTGTTCGGAGAGCCTGTGATCCTCATCGTAATCTCCTGATCTGTCTCCATTTAAGAGACACAGACTGGAAATGCTACAAAGGGCATGCAAACACTCTATAGAGGCTGAGAGCAGGAAGTCACCCCAGTAAAGCCTTGCATGACAGGAGGTGATAAGGCAGTTTCAAGGGAGCGAGAGAGATGCAATCATTTAGTCATCTGCTTTCGTTGCTGACGGCCAACAACAGAATGAGCATGACAAGAAAAACCTGGAAACATGGGACTAGTAATATATTCAAACATGTACAACCCAACTGCACTGAATACCAGTCAGGGCTGCTGCTTTTCCTGTTAACTCTTGACATGGTACCTTTAAACTCCTGAATTACATACATTTTTAAATGATTCTTATTATTGTTTACATCAATATAAGAAAAGCAGCATTTTCAGTTGCTTGAACACGTTCTGATGTAACAAAAGAGCAATCAGTAAAGCAATATCAGTGTACTCTGGTACTGGAACTGAAAGTGTGGCGCACAGCTGCTAGCAAATGAATTAGACACATAAAATCTCCTAGGAAATTACTCCGAAGCATAAAAGCAAAGTAATAAGTGCAATCTGTGTATGCGACCATGGTGGTGTGTGAAGGGAAAGACATCCTACTGAAGGGGCCACACACCCCCGGCACAGTGACGCAAATGAGCTGCGCCAGCGGGCCTGTCCCGTCAGGGGCTCTCTCCCACCACCCGCTCCCGCAGCCCCCCCAGCGGTCCCAGCCCTCCCAGTGCCAGACGCCGAAAACCAGCCCACTGGCACACAGCACAACTGCAAACCGATGACTGGACATAATCCAACCTCAGGCCTGCTCCTGCACTTGAAACAAATCAGCACTGGATATTACATTTTAATCCACACGCGGGGCTGTGCCCCTGCCGTTGGTCTGTACAGATATTCATCTGGTGTGTTGGAGAGACGACAAATTAAATCAGTGCCCTGGCAGGCTGGGAACCCGCACAGCCGCAAACCTTCAAATTACCTCAGTTGGCCAGCAAGGGGAGAGAGCGGCGATCTAGTGGATTACCAGAGATCCACAGAGATTATCTAGCAGCCCCTTGTCAATGTCCATCTGATTTATCAATTACTTTCCAGGACAAGCATGAAGCTTGTGCATATTTGTGGCAGACGTTGAGGGCAGGTCTCCTGGGGAATATGCAAAACTGGCACTAGCTGTGAGAGAGTTCATTTGTACGCGAGTGTTTTTATGGAGGGGCAGGGCTTTAACATAATTACGCAGATGAGCACTACAGCACTTGAGCCTATGAAGTCTGCCTACATGATGTCACCCATGTGCTGCATGTGAAATCCCTCTCACCATTGGCTATGAGACTGTCATGCCATTCCCACAGAGCCAGCACACGTCACTGGGCCTGACATTCAGGGAGACACAAACGGGTGACTGTGGATGTGGGTCCTGGTTTTGGCATGCATACTGGGGCCTCGGCATTGGTAATATCACCCAGCCTTCTCTCTCTGACTGGCAGTCAGCTTCATTTCCTGCCTGCTCAAACACTGCAGCACAAACACACCATGCATTTGTGTACTTCATCATAAAGCCTTCCTGGAAATGAGAAAAAGTCAACATCGACCACGTTTGTCTGCTCCTTATCATCAGGCAGAGCTGTACCTGTATTCATCTGCAGCCTGTTACTGTCTATATTATAACATCATGACTCCTAATAATATGCTGCTTTATTACAGCAGTGGGCAGCGCTGGAGATGGGCTTCTCTGTTTATCTTCAAAGCTGCTGCTGGCTGCCTTGAAGATCCAGTGATTTTGGATTAATTACTTGTAATAATTGAGCACATCAAAAGTAATCAGAGCTCTGAATGAAACCAAGACAACAGAAATGAGCTGCTAAACAAGGCATCCGACTGCGTGCGTGCGTGCGTGTGTGTGTGTGTGCACATATGCGTATATGTGTGTGTGTGCGTGTGTGTGTGTGTGCACATGTGCGTATGTGTGTGTGTGTGTGATTTCATATGTATGGACAGTTCAAAACCTCTTTTTGCTTTACTTTAGTGAAAACACACCGCAGCCTCCATACAGCCCCATATAATAACTGGATTAATTCAGATATAACTCAGCCATCTTCATGGATACTGAAAAGTGCTTAATTGGAAAGCAACAAACTTTACACATCATAAATATGGACAGTGTAACTAATGTTCACATGTTTCCTTTGTATTTTACTGCATGTTCTGGTAAAACCTGTGCACATCACCATACAAATGTCATTAGCAAGCGCTACAGTAATGAGTTTGAGTATAACCTGAACTTCCTGGAATGGTTTGTCAACTTCATGATATTTAGTGCCAATGTTTTCGCTAACTGTCCTTAAGTCAGAGCTCAAAGGAAGTACAAATAAACCCATAAACATAAGTGTGTGTGTGTGTGTGTATGGGTTGGTGTGGTGGTTTCTACAAGCGTGCACAAGCCCCACAGTGCCGGCGTACCGTTGAGCCACTTGGAGTTGTACTGTGCCGTGCGCAAGGGCGGCATGTTGCCCAGGCTCCGGTAGATGACTGGGTCGCGTCCTGAGAAGTCGATCACTGTGGCGGCGTACAGCTCACCCTTCTCCGTCACCACGGCTGTGGAGTTGTGCCGTGGGTCGTAGGGGCAGCGCGCCACACCGTTCACCCTGTCCAGCACACGGCTCAGATTGCCCACCTGGGACAGAAGGACACACGTCACGGCACCATCCCGCACCACAGGTGCTTGGCTCTCGCCCTGAATGACAGATGTTTCCACAGGCTTCCTCTCCACTTGAGCACTTAAGAGTTTGATCTAAATGTTCCTGTGCCATTCCCTAATTGAACTAATTCTGTGTTCTTTCTGACTGCCAACTTTTTTAAAAGACAACTAAAACGTGTGCACTGCAGGCTTTAAAGATTAGACTTGGACACTTGTTCAGAGCAACTTCAACTACAATAAAAATCAAATAAAAGGTAAAGGCCTTAGTGAAACGTACAAAACCTAAAGGCAAATAAAAGAGAGAAAAAGCAAAAAAAAAAGTCTGTAAGACGCAGAAAGATTCCTTCATTCTGCTCTGTTTTCTTTGCAGTCAGACCTGTCTGCAAATCAATAAACTGGCCCAGCTGCAATATCTGTAAATCAATAAATTGTCTCAACTGCAATGCCTGCAAATGCACAACAGCTTGTGCTGTAGTGGAAAGTTCAGGAACTAAATGTCTCCCCCACCCCGGCTGCATGACAGCTCCTTGACGAGTGTCTGGATTCACTGTGGAATTTCATTAAACTTCCATGGCAACGAGTCCCATCCTCAGACCTTCCATTGGCCAATCAGAGGCCACCACTCACCTGTCGTGTGGTGCAGACGGGCAAGAAGGCATTGGTGCCACAGGTGAACACACGCTTGCTGTTGATGAGGAGCACACGAATGTAATTCTGACACTCCACCTGTGGAGGGAATTCCCCAAGGGCTTTAGGACCAGGGATTTCCTCTCAGACCCTACACACACTTAAATTCATACCTCCGTTTTAAGGTGGAAGTAATACAGGTTAGTTATGCATTTGGTCAGGTGTTTATCATTACTGAGTTGTAATATGGTTCTATACAATCATAATGCATTCACACATTGTCATTGGCGGAGATTAAATATTTTGTAATATTTCTTCTTTCATAATTTAGTGTAGTCTATCCTGTAGAATAATTATCCTTAAAATCTATTATTTTTAGGTCCCTTCAGTTCTTGTATATGTCTCTAGCTCAGAAAATGGTATCCAATTAAAAAACTAGAATAAACATTTCCTAATATGGTCACAATGATGTGCTTTCTTTCAATCGTAAAAGGAGTGAAGCCATCAGAATGCAAACACCTAGAACAACACACCGCTTCTCTCCACTGCTTGCCTAACAAGGGAGGAGCACTAAACGTTACCTCTGTCTTCCCTTTACTCTGACAGGACCTCCTGGTGTCTTCGTCTGGGCCCCATTCTGTTGCCTAGGAAACCAAAATAAAGAGACAGGATACATTCTCTTCAGTACTGGCCTCTATTGACAATAACCAATGGCTGTGAACTCAGAGTGAAAGGCCAGTTTATGGGCATTATTCACCTATCGATGGTAATATTGCACTTATTCAGCCTTATTGAGGACACAACCTTATTGCTGACTGTTTACTGTGGTAACATGGCAGTAAGTGGGCCACTAGCTCAAAATGCGAGGCAACTAGACACTCGGAGAGCGGAGATCTCATTAGCATATAAATACAATCGCTTCTTATCATTCAAGTGGAGCACGGCAACGTTCCCTCTCCCCCACCCCTGGCCCCCAATTATATTTCTTTTGAGCATCCTGTGTTTAATTATGGATGCAACACCAAGGCTAATGCTTTCCCCACTCAGTCTGTGCCATGCAGTCTGGCGAGGAGAGCCCTTCAAGCGGGGTGTTCAGAATGTGTTTCTACTCCCTTGCAGTTTCCTGCCCAAGGGCTTCATATCACTCCCAGCCCGCTGACACTGGAGGTGAAGTTGAGCTAGGTAGGAACATAGCAGTGTTTGTCACCCCCAAAATATAGTTTATACACCAACATCCAGCCTGTGACCCCCCTAGGTTACAGCTCATACCAACATCCATCTTGTCACCCTCCACATTACAGCTCATACACCAAAATCCAGCCAATCACCCCCCAGATTACAGCTCATATATCAAAATCCATCCTATCACCCCCCTTTATTACATTTTATATACCAAAATCCATCCAATCACCCCCCATTACATTTTATATACCACAATCCAGCCAATCACCCCCCAGATTACAGGTCATATACCAAAATCCCTCCAATCATCCCCCAGATTACAGATTATAAACCAACATCTAGCCCAAAACTCCACAGATTACAGCTCAGATACCAGTACAGCTAGCTGTCCATATTCATGGTGGATTTGTTTTGTCCACCAAAAACAGCATTAGTGGTGTCATTAATTGTGTAATCAAGGCTGAAACTACAAAACATAGGCTGTGCTTCTGGATCTCCCCAACACACATGCACACGCGTGTACACACACATGCACACACACACACACACATGCACACAAACACACACACACACACACACACACACAGCTGACACAGTTTCATTATTCTTGAACAGATAGAGGACAGGCTGTGGTCACAGTGGTTCTCGTCACCACACATGACACCTACGCCCCCACCAGCCTCAGAAGAGACAGCCTCAGGCCTGGAGGTGGATCAAAGCACAGGGCAGGAGCAGCGCAGAGGGCCGCTGATTAGCAGCCACGCACCTAAGGGCTGATCGCGGCTCCTTTTCAAAGGCAGGGCCGGGCAGCCTGTCTACAGCGCTCTCCGCTGCTGCCTCCGAGGCTCTCGGACCGAGGGACTCTATTAAATTAACCCTAAACTCTGAAACATAAACACGAAGGGACAACAAGCTGGGCCAATTAAGTGCCATGCTGGAGACATGTTTGTTCTGGATTTAATTACTGCACAACAAAGTTTGCACTGAATCCACATAAAAAATGGGGGGTGGGAAAGAAATTGCCACTGATATTTTCAAGTTGGAATGATGTCTCTAGAGGTTTCACTGTCACATTGCCTTTAACACCTATTTGTACACCTATCCAAAACAATTCAAATGGAAAACAATATTGCTGTCTGTGATGGTGGGAGGGTGGCATGAACCATTAGCTGGTGGTATACTGGATGTGTGCGGTGATCTGCCCCTGACATATACAGATTGAAGGGAGTGAAATGGTGCATTACATTTTAATTGGAATAAATTGGAATAATTACATGTGTTGACACTTCATTGCCCAGGTTTTATATATTGTTTGCTGAAATTCATAGAACACACACTTAACACCAGAAGATTCTCTGCCTCAAGAGCATGCACAGAGAAGAGCTGTGTACCGGTCTGTAGAAAATGGTGTAGGCACCAGGTTTTGATGGGCAAGTTTTTTGACAGGATAATGGCAGAGTGAGAGAAAATGGAGAGTAAAATGTTACTGCTGACCCTCTTTGCAGCATGTCATATTAGGAACAAAACTGAAAACTATATCAAAAAAAACAGACTGTGTGCTTGGAGTTTTTGCACTGACCCCAAGAGAGTGCCGGCTATTGAAATCCTACAGCGACAAACAGGACCAGAAGAATCGCTTGTTGTTGTTTTTCAGTAAAGATCATGGTTGGGGGGGGGGGCACTGTTGGGAGGGTGAAAGGAAATGCCTTTGGGGTGAGTCATCCCTTAGGCTGTTACCATAGTGTCAGGGAGGACACAGGGGTCAACGCGCACTATGGTGAGTCACCAAAGCAGAGCGCACGCGGATGAGCTGCCGAGGCAGGGGTGATGAAAGAGGCTCCGAGCGGAGACCCTGGCACGGGGATGCGACCCGCTGGACAGAAAGCTCCCGACGCAGAACAATAAGCCTGCAGCGTAGCTCACGGTCCACACAGTGCTAACACTGCACTGTCCATTAATCTGTGGGCTTGGCTATCTCTGCTTAACAAGTTATAAATATGTGGTGACAAGAATGAAAAAGGTGATTGGAAGGTGGGTGCATGGAATATGGCCTTTTTCTATCCTGATGCCAGTTACAGCTATAAAAATCATGTTTTAGGCCAGATTCAGTTATACATTTTTTTAAATTTAGCTTCAAACAACAACACTGGTTTTCATGTAGACTTGCAGGAAAATTCATATTCCATCAAGAATATGAATTATTTTTACACTAAGTTCCTTTATATGCTTCAACATTTCACGCTGCAAAAGACAACATCAGCATTATCACACAATAAACCACCTATTTATGGGTGTATTATATGTTTAAATCATCTACCCAATAAATTACATTCCTTGACGGCTACAGAGCACACCTTTGCAATTTAATTTCATTCCATTAACCATTATAATTTCCATTCACATGTAACAGACCTTGACTCCTTTAATCCTAAAATCCATGTGTAGCATCAAATCAAGTTCATAAAGAGGAAGTATTGACCCAATACAAAAGCTCATTTTTCATAAGATAAAAATATATGAATCACAATGATGATAAAGAATATTTATTTTTGTACCACGGTTGAGTGTCCTCAGGGAAAACTAAAATGTCAAAAAAAAAGTATGTAGGGAACTGCAGAAGTCTAAGGTGCATTCCCTTCTATATCTAATACTGTTCCTGTTGAGCATTAAGATTCTTGTCATCTATTAGAAAAATACACCTACACTGACTTTAAAATGAAAAAGTCAGGTGAGACACCTGTTACATTTTATGGGGCACTGGAAGATTTCTCTATGACGTTTTTCAAGGTCCCACAGCATCCACAGGACTCCGCCCTGTGCCCCCCCCCCCAGCTGACTCTACTATTCAGTCACACGGACTCATTCAGCACTGCCTTGATGGATGTGACAAGACTCCCAACCGGCCTGGGTATTGTGTTCCTCAGATTGATCCCCACGCAGGGCAGACCTGCCAGACCCCCCCCCCCTACACCCAACCCCTACCCAACCCCTTTTTAGGGCAGTGGGTTGACTGTTTTTCAGATGGAATGAGTTTAGTACGGGCCTCTGCCTCACCCCGCTACAGAACTGCAGGGGACATGTTCGACCCCATACCTGCACCATGACTACAGGAAGGACTTTTAGCTCCCTGAAGAAAACCAAAACATCCTCACCCATCCCATCATTAGCCCAACATCACTTAAATACTATAATAATGTTACCATCGTTAAAGAAAAGTCAACTCTCAGTAATATGCAGAGAATTGCAAAGTTAGCTAAGATGTTAATCAGAGTTTTAAAGGGCAAATTGGCCATTGGAAAATTATTTCATGTTTTGTGCAGATTTACTGTCATAGGACTGTTTACCAAAATGTTTATTTAATTTGGTAAGCAATAAAGCAAGATTTTCATTTTCAGTTCCTAGCGTGTGGATCATTGCCAGCAGTAGGCAGTTTTTCATACAATCCCAATATTTATTTTTCTGTCATATAAATACTATTTACTCTTTCATAACACCAATGATTCATGGTGTATTAAACAATAAAAGCTAAAAACAACATTATGGACTCTCCTTGACTTTAACATTTAGAATTTAAATAGAATAGCGTAGTAAAGGGATTCGCCGTATGTTTCTTTCAGATTCTATTAGGATATAAAGAATAGAATTTTTTCAGGATTTGAAGAGGTACTCTTTAAAATGGACATTTGTTAATATCCACATAATGATACTTCCTTTGATACATAGAAAGTAAGCCATGGTAATTGATAATAAAGAAGTCAATATTATTTTCTTTGAAAGTTCCATCAACACTTGAACCGAGAAATGCAGTAAAGACGAAAGGCACAAAAAGTGGTTGATCATTTTTGCTTTGTAGAACCAGACGCACGCCCTTCACATGGGTCTCCATCATGATGCTTAAAAGATGGACTCTGGTTGTCACCAAAACAATGACATTAGCAATCCCGAACTGCAGAAATAATTAAATCCATGCAAAACCACACAAGAAGATGGACCGTAAACAGAACTAGCTGACTTTGGTGTTAAACTTCAGGTTGTGATCATCCCTTGGTAACTTCTTCCCAAAGGACAATTATAAATATCAAACCGAATATAATCTCTGAAGTTTCTGTCTGCCATGACACAGTACCTAACATTAAAAAGGTCTGAGTAACCAGGCACTGGCTGGTCGAGTGTCAGCGCAGATACATAATGGCTCAAGACAACTAAACCTGAAATACTTATTTGAAGTCCCTTTTGAAAAAAAAAAAAAAATTCAAACTGGATTTTCAAAATGGGACAATGCTCAAGAGCCGATTGCTGCTCAGCACCGAAAGCACGTTGTTACGTGATGTCACGCTCCACAAACACGCTTCTCCACATGTGCCTTCCAGCCGCTCAAAGTCCAAATGCCCTCGGGGCCCTTATCCCTGCCAAAGGGGCCTGGAGGCCTGAGATAAAAGGGGGCTATGCTGAAAATCTAGGGGCTCGACAGTGGCACAATGGCCCAGACAATACTCAGACCAAGGTCAGCGAGTCTCAAAGACTCATCACACCCAAAGGTGACCGCGATGCTGGTCAAGCCCTTCAAAGACACTCACTAACTGTGATGTTTAAAAAAACTGCAGATGGCATGGCGTGGCTTCAAAACTCAAATATCTAGGAAGAACACTGAACATTTATTTGTTACAATCAAAAACATAAATATCGCTGGTACAAATTTTCTCCCATAAGAAGAACTTTGCATTTTCATAATCTCACAGAGTAACCGTGTGACTTGTCTAGAAAGCCTCCCAACACAGTGTCTTTGAAATCCTGGAAAGGAGGGGAACCATGAGACCTTCCACCACAGCCGACTGTGAGGCTTCCTGGAGCGGATAACAGCCATGATAAGATTTGAAAAGGCCACTCTATATTCTATAGAAAATTGGTAGGTGAATAAGGCACGGCCTTTGCTCTACAGAGACCAAAGGGATCATCAGAAATGCCACTCCTCTCTAAGTCACACAAAAAATAAAATTCATAGTTGAGAGGTCGCCACGGACAGAAGAAGAAAATGTTCAGTTGCCTCCATCGTTCCTTTTCCTGTGAGAAAGTCAAACAGATTTCCACTCCCTCTCACACTTGGAGGTAAAAAGTTATGAGAAAAAAAATTACAGTACACACACATCTCATCATCTTATCCACCTCTTTAGAATCGTTACCAAAAGCCTAATCAAGATGTCAACTACTGCCTTTCTCTATGAAGGCAAAGTGCAGCAAACTAGTGATTAATTATAGACACTGATTAATTATATGCACTGAATCAATGGTCACAAGTGCATGGTTTGTTTATGTGAATAATCTGTAAATTCCAGAAGCTTCCAACACATCTGCTAATGTAAATACATTCTGCAAGTAAAGACAAGTGCTTCTTACACTGCTCTTGTCCCCGGCCCCCCCAGTCCCACCCTTGTGTTGTACCTGTATCACTGAAATTGCACAGCAGGGGTGGCCGTGCAGCCTACGGGGAGTGAGGGACAGATAGGGAGAGCGTGGCAGAGGCAAGGAGAGAGGCGGGGAGAGATGGGAGGCATGAAGGCGATGAGCGATTTGGTTCAAGTAGATTCTGTTCCTCTGTGATGCTTCTTCTGGCGAACAGCAACCCACTCCTGCAAACCTGACCCTGAGTGCATTCCAAACAAGAAATGCCAAAAGCCATGTCTTCCATGCTGGCGCAATACTGACAAGAATCTCTGCTCCAAGTCTCTAGAGAGTTCCCTGAGCCCCTCCAGCTCCAGACTCTTCTGTGTGGGCAAGCCTGAGCCCCCAGACTCCTTCATGCTCAAACTTGAGGGATATTTACTGTAGATTTGCTAGAAGGACAGGTTGTGGCATATCCAGCATTCTTCAAATCCTCCCTCTGGTATGTTCTCGTGTATCTTCATCCGACATCTTCCTGTGTAATCTCCCTGACAATAAAGTTTTGTGACATCAGAATCAGTCGCTTTAAAGCCCTACGTTAATGTAGTTCCAAGTTAAAAGACAGTTTAGATATCTGGTGCCATGGTTTTAGCTACCATGTTCAAGACAGGCCACTCTGGGACCATGTGGAAGTGTGTTTCAGTTAAAGCTTCACTGAAAGTCTGGAGGTTTACTAGCATGCATCTGACACCTGACTGTGCCGAACCTGCACGCTTAATGACCCGAGCGCATCGATCCGCGAACACAACTTGCTGCTCCCTCACAGCTGGCCCCTCCGTTCTCCCTCAGAGAGCAAAGCATAAGAAGCTCTCAAAAACTGGGTCACCAAACCGAAGAAATGTTTCAAGCGGTTCCAGGCATGTGCTCAGTGAAGGCAGGATTCCCTGCGGTGACAGGGCTTTGAAAACGCTGCTGAAGTCTTTACGTTTGGTGCGAAATCGCTGAGTGAGTCTGGAGGAGGACGCCTGCTTTTTTTCCACACTGTTTGACTCGGGTTCGACATCGAGGGCCTCCTTCTCAGCACGATGTGTGCCATGGGTTGTGGAGATGAGGAGGTAATTGAAACAGCAGATGCTCACTGAGGTCCGACTTTCTGCAGTGCCGAGGAAAGGGTCAACCAAGGTCAGCATGAACGCTTTTACTGCCCTCCCCCCACCCCCCACCATCCCAAAGGAGTTCGAGGGTAAAGTTAAAATCTGTTTCTGGTCCATGTGCTCTTGATGTGCAGCATATTAAGCACTTGGAAGAGGCCATCCAAGAAAAACGGTCTGACCTTCTTTCAGGCCCTTTTCTCTCCTGGCAGGGCAGGTACGCAATGAAAGGCTTCAAATGTCACAACTGAGAACCAGTATATGCCAGTCACATCAGACAGTTTCTCAGAACACAAGAGGCATGTAACCATGAATCCCTATACTGTGAGGGAAGATATGCTGTTGTACCCTTAACATATGCTGTTGTACCCTTGACATATGCTGTTGTACCCTTGACATATGCCGTTGTACCCTTGACATATGCCGTTGTACCCTTAACAAAAGCAGCTGTACCCTTGACATACTGTACGCTGTTGTACCTTTGACATTTGCTGTTGTATTCTTGACATTGCTACTTTACCCAAAGTGTTCCAGCTAACACAAATGATAACTGTCGGTTCAAGCCACCCAGATTAATAATTAGAGGGTTTCCCAAATACAAATTCATGCACACTATCAGGCAAGTAAGTACAACGCAGACGAATGAGCTGTTCTTTTACAGGGAGCAAAACCAACAGCAGCCCAGTGTCAGGGCCCTGAGTGGCACCCTGCCTTTTCTCCGTTCTCACAGCCAACTGTTTGGGCATGCATAGAGACGCTGGCACGCCACACCGCTGGCACACTTCATGACCAACGGTTTGGCTTCAGCTGCCACGCCTGATGCTCAGGTTAGCCCAAATGAAGACAGATCTGTCTTGTTTGCTTGCAACCATGGATGATGGTGGAGAAAAACTAGCAGAGGTGAGGTGAACTGAAACAAACAAAAAAACAAAAAGGGCTCATCTGTCCCCCTGGGACAGGCCAGAACAGCAGACCTGTTCTTTGAAATTTCCTCTGTTTATCATCTTAAGGGACTTGAACTGAAAAGGCAATTTCAGCTGGCACAAAAATGCTGGTGCATTATAAAACAAAGGGCATTGCATGTGCCTGCATGCACAGAGTGCGTGGTGGCCCAAAGAACACAGCCCAGGAGTACTGATAGAGAGAGAGCGAGAGAGAGAGGGAGAGAGAGAGAGAGAGAGAGAGAGAGATATCCCAGGCAGTCTCTGTCTCTTTGGATCCCTGTCTCTGATTATCCAAACATCTGATTCCACTAAGGAGTGCTAAGAATTCCTACTCAAATCCTGACTTATAGCAGACAAGCTGCAAAGGTTGTGCTCAGAACAAATGAGATAATTAACTGCTATACTACTTCCTATAAAAGTGTATTAATGCATTATGTATGCAATATATCGCACACACTGTGCCTTTTACAAGTGCACAATTTTTTCACTATACTCAAAATTTAAATGCTTGGAAAAATAGACTGGTTGTGGAATGTAGAGATGAGATATGAATTTCACCTTTTGTTAGAGTGAAGTGGTAGGTCCTTTTGGGTAAATATTGGGTATTTCTGGGTGCCTGAATTTATTTGCTCCTCATTTCTCTTCACAGATTTACTCAAGCGATCTCTCATTTGCTTGGGATTGCTTAGGGATAGGCTGTGTTCATGTCAGTTCACAGAAGGAAGAAAATGTGAAAAGGAAGGTTTGAAAAAACTTACATCGGCTTGAGACACCGAAGGACAATCACCTTCTTATTCTATACGTACAGCAAAGGACAGCTACATACTTCTCTTTTGGATCACTGGCCATAATGTAACTGAAGTTTCTCATCTACTTTAAAGCTTTACCTGTCAAAAACAGGTTTTCCTCCAGTCTTTTTTTTTTGTGCCCCATCATACATTCCCTTGAATTCTAACAAGCTTTCTAGGCCCTCCCTAGAAGTAGCATACACATACACATGCATGCGCGCGCACACACACACACACACACACACACACACACACACACACACACACACACACACTACATGACAGTATTGAAGACAGAAACTGCTGCTGAGCTAACCCCCTGATGCGTCGCCTGCATTCACAACCCTGGTCACCATAGAAACCTGATGTTCCGCAAAGCTCGACTCTGTTGAGTTGAGCACAAAGGAGTTGTGCTCCGCCTCTGTACCAGCCTTGCCAGGACCAGGAGCTCATCACCTGGGCCAGCACTACATTTTAGCCCAGAATCTATACTGAAGCTTTGCCACCTGAGGCTGCCTTAGCATTAGAGAAGCAAAGCAGAAGCATTAGCCTAAGCACTGTGGCACTGTGGGATAAGGAGAAACCCAGTGCCGTGGCTGAGTGAGAACGGGCAGGAAGAACATCCTGACATGAACGCTACTCACCTGTATCAGGGAAATGTTGCTCAGAGTCAGTCTAAAGAGGTAGTTTCTATATGGGGAGGGGGAAAGAAGCAGAGGGAATATGGTTAATATTCATGAACAGCAGGTGCTCTTTACCTGCCATCTGCAACAAACGGCAGCTGTCATTCAACAGGCGCGCATGCACTGTGCACCGATTACCTTGCTCCCACAATCAGCTGGTTCCTGGTGATGTCCAGGGCAAGCTGAGAAAAGTCCCTCACAGTGGGGTGGGAGAACGTGGAGACCCACGGGCTCAGCACTATATAGACACATGACACCAACAGGCAGGCAGACAGACAGACAGACAGACAGACAGAGAGACAGAGGCTAAGACGTAAGTGCTGCTATCGAGGCTCACTTTGAGTCATAACTGAGAGAGCAATAAAGAGTATAACAGCACTAGCAGCCAGTGCGTGGTGCAGTGATTAAACTAATTTACCAGTAAACAAAAGAAATGTGCACTGGGAATTCAATTTCTAAGACGGTGCTACACACTACATCACAGCATTTTCAGTGCTACTGCTTTCATAAAACAGACAAGTTTACAACTGTAATAATAGTGCTAAAGCTTTCCACCGAAGGCCCGGAATCAGCAGCTGTTTGCAAGCACAGTCACAGCTATAATGATAAGGCTCAAATAAAGGGCTTCTGGGTGCTTCCAAACATGTCTGAACCTGGATGGGGGTTGGGGGGGGAATAAGATGAGAGGAACAGACGTGCAGACTCTCCACACCACTGGATCTGGCTTTGCGCACTGATCCTTATCAGACATGACACCCAGTCAAAACACTGCTTTCCGAACACGCGTGTCGAGTCGACGCTCACTTTTGTAAATTAGAACTATTCAGCTCAGTGAGTCTTGATTACTGCAGTGCAGTTTCGGCGCGCTGATAAAACGCAGCAGATGTAGCTCATCCCTGACCAAAGAGAATGGGGAAATACGCTCTTCATAATTCATTTTAACAGGCTTTCTCGCTAGGAGTACAAAGTGATTCTTTCTGAACTCCAGTAATGCGGACTCATAGCTCATTACTTTCAACATCATCACATAAGTAATATGACAAAGTCGATGAGGATCGTGGACATAGCGGCCAGGTTTGGGTGCAAGTACACAGTCATTTTCACATCGGCCGACTGTGTCACACTGAAGTCCAAGAGACTAGGCTTAAGGAAATCAAACCCTGAGGACGGAAGTTTTCGACTGAGGATTTGTGTCACCTGTGCCAATAATGTGGTTGGAGGGACACATTCCACGGCACAGGCCATCTTGGCATGTGGGGAGATGATAGCAAGCTGGGATCTGTATCAATTTCAGGAACCAGACAACAAAATCCAGGTGCTTATCTGACTGTGACTTTGTGTGCGTAGGATAATTGGGCACAGCCAGATGCTCGGCTGAAAACGGCTAATTGGGAAGAGAATCGCGCAATCTTAGCAAAGCCCCCGGGACGTGGAACTGAAAGGCGGCCCTCCGCCACTCCATGGACTACTGGTGGAGGTGGTTAGGGATTGATAGGGACCATATGGCAGCTCAGTTCCAGGCGCCATTCATCAGCCTGAAACTTAAGAGAATCAAAAAATCATGAGGTGCGCAGACCCAGTCTTTCTGTCTTGGTGCTCCACTGGCAGCTACACAGAGGGGGACTTAAGTCTCGATCCCTATTGGGTACTTTCACATCCCACCTGCCTAATGCCACCAGTGTGAGCCAATCAACAGCAACAGGACATTTTCATATAACGTCACTTAAAAAGCAATGAAGCAGCACCTCTTGCCTTTTAATCCCAGACACGAGTTTTCGTTACCATGGTACTTTCATCTTGATTAAAACAGCCGTTTAATCATGTCCGATTCATGCTTTAGTCTCCAGGCTGAAGAAGAGCCCAGGAGAAACCGCACTGCTGAGGGCCACTTTTGTGAGTGCAGAGATCACATGAAAACCATTGCAGATATGCTGTCTACATCATCTGAACAGTGAGGGAAAAAATCGCTGTATCAGCTGGGTGGAGCCAATGAGTGTACATAGCCTGCTGCCCTTGACCTCGCTGTCAGGGGGTCCCAGCACTGACAGGCACTGTTAGGGCTGCATGAGAGAGAACCCTAATAAGCGTACTATCTCGAGTATTGCAGCAACACAGAAATCCCACTGAGCTCACGCAGCCACGGCAAGTAACATGAAGGGGCGGAGCTCCATCTAGTAAAGGCTGGGCTCGCCTCCAAGGTTGCTAATACAGTTAGGCTCAAAACCCACCTCAAAGACTACTTTAGACAAAAATAATTCACTCCTTCTTAAGATCAAAGCGCAACTAAATGTGAGGGGAAGGTTAGAACACTACACTCGTCGCTAAATGTCTTGAAAACGGATGCAGGCTTACGGATGGACAGCACAAACCCGGATTGTTGCCATTCATAAGGCTGTAAGGTTTGCCCTGAGGATGGCTCCTCGCATATTTCTTTCAGGGCTTTTAAGACAAGCCCCATTCTCCAGCACTCACAACACACAGCCAGGCTGCTCGACTCGCCACCTCAGGTTGGCGGTCAGCAAAGCTTGCACCGTGAAGTGTTGGCTAATGGAAAGGCTGCCCACGGGGTGGTTTAAGCTTGCTCTTTAAGCTGATGGATGATTATGAATTTTTCATGGGAACGGGGACGGCAGGGCTAGTGGAGGAGCAGAGCGACAAGAAAGCAAGAGGCTCACGGCTGCTTCATATACACCACAGCGTACGTCATTAATCACCATCTCCAAGGGCTCGCGATGACAAAATTACAACTTTCCCTTCACTCTGACAAAGACACAGTAGGGTCCTTTCAGATTTTACCACTGCAAAGTCACGAGGCTTTAAGACACTGTTTACAAAAGGGAAAAAAAAAAACCTAATCAGACTTTGATGTTCAATTAACTGCAGAACACAGAGCAGCAGCTCTCCTATGGCTTTAACTAAGCAGTGTGTAAAGTGAGCAGTCCATTTGGCAGGAAGTGAATTAAAGCCGCAAAGCCACTGCACCTTAGCCGCTGCGGGGGGATG